>ML368034.1:0-20364 GCA_005239505.1 Nicotiana paniculata
ATTAATATTTATAGCAAAATGGTATAGAATTTGGGTGTGGTCAAAAAATAGTTGTTCACAACTCCCTAGTCCGCTTTTCCAACACGGGATCTCCACTTCCTAGTTGATGTTTTTGGACATAGGGTCTTCACTCCCTAGTCTGCTTTTCCAACATAGAGTCTCCATTCCCTAGTTGATGTTTTTAGACATAGGGTCTCCACTCCCTAGTTGAATTTTTTAGACATAGGGTCTCCACTCTCTAGTCGCTTTTCCAACATAGGGTCTCCACTACCTAGTTGATGTTTTTGGACATAGGGTCTCCACTCCCTAGTCTGCTTTTCCAACATAGGGTCTCCACTCCCCAGTCGCTTTTCCAACATAGGGTCTCCACTACCTAGTTGATGTTTTTGGACATAGGGTCTCCACTCCCTAGTCTGCTTTTCCAACATAGGGTCTCCACTCCCCAGTCGCTTTTCCAACATAGGGTCTCCACTCCCTAGTTGATTTTCATTTTAGATATAGGGTCTCCACTCCCTAGTCTCTTTTCTAACATAGGGTCTCTACTCCCTAGTTGAAGTTATTTTAGACATAGGGTCTCCATTCCCTAGTCTTTTTTCCAACATAGGGTCTACACTCCCTAGTTGATGATTTTTATACATCCCTAGTTGAAGTTATTTTAGACATAGGGTCTCCACTCCCTAGTCTCTTTTCCAACATAAGGCCTCCACTCCCTAGTTGAAGTTATTTTAGACATAGGGTCTCCACTCCCTAGTCACTTTTCCAACATAGGGTCACCACTCCCTAGTTTATATTTTTAGACATAGGGTCTCCACTCCCTAGTCGTTTTTCCAACATAGGGTCACCACTCCCTAGTTGATGTTTTTAGACATAGGGTATCCACTCCCTAGTTTGCTTTTCCAACATAGGGTCTCCGCTCCCTAGTCGATTTGTTTTAGACATAGGGTCTCCACTCTCTAGTCTCTTCTCCAAAATAGGGTCTTCACTCCCTAGTTGATATTTTTAAACATAGGGTTTCCACTCTCTAGTCTGCTTTTCCAACATAGGGTCTCCACTCCCTAGTTGATGATTTTTAGACATAGGGTCTCCACTCCCTAGTCTATTTTCCAACATAGGGCCTCCACTCCCTAGTTGAAGTTATTTTAGACATAAGGTCTCCACTCCCTAATTGATGATTTTTAGACATAGGGTCTACACTCCGTAGTTGAAGTTATTTTAGACATAGGGTATCCACTCCCTAGTCACTTTTCCAACATAGGGTCTCCACTCCATAGTTGATTTTATTTTACACATAGGGTCTCTACTCCCTAGTCGTTTTTCCAACATAGGGTTTCCACTCCCTAGTTGATTTTGTTTTGGACATAGGGTCTCCACTCCCTAGTCGCTTTTCCAACATAAGGTCTCCACTCCCTCGTTGCTTTCATTTTAGACATAGGGCCACCACCCCCTAGTCTCTTTTTCCCAGGGTACACCATTCCCGCCCTTTTTATTGCTTTCAATAATGAAGTAGTATAGAGTTTTGTTACATATAACTCACGAAATTTTACTAGTTAAAATTGGGGCAGAAAAATTTCGTTCATTTGTTTTGGACCCGATAAGGTTATACCTCGAGGCACAGAGTTCGAGATGACCAAAAAAAGATACCTCAGTCCAAAGAAAAAGAAAAGAAAAGAAAGAAGTGAATTCAAAGTGCAGAAGCGGAGAAAAGATGTGGACTACTCAATACATGACTAAAGCCACAAGCTCTGCATGTCCCGTCTTGATTCGAAAAAACTGAAGAAAAATGAACTAGAACCTGCAGCTAGCAAGCATCAAGATTCGGTTCAGAGTCTTCGTGAAGAACCAACCAAGACTCAAGATCAAGCTTCAAACTCATAGATAGGAATCTTGTAACTCATAGTCGATAGGCTTAGTTAGTTTCTTTTTCATTTTGATTTTGGTGTAATAAGGAGTTCAGAAAACAGTAACAGCAGCAACAACAGTGAAATCACAGCCTCTCGATATTCCCAACTACCAAAATTTCCAGAACTACACTGACATAATTCCTTTATAGCTAAGGATATGTAGACAACATCTGAAGCAAGGTTCGGTCAAACCTTTTCAAAATGCTTCCCATGGAGTATAAAACTGGCAAAAATTGCTCGTAATTTCTCACATTATCTTTGCCCGAAAACTCTTCATGTTTCCGAGCAAAGAGGGGCAGCTGTGAGCACCTAATTTTTGCCCTAATATAAAATTACTCCTAAAAATCCCAAAACATAGCTTTAAATTATTTTTTCTATATTTTTTACTTAGTTTGTTTTGTACGTATTCATGTTTGATATATTTTTTATAGTTGCATTTTAAATCCTAAAGAAAATACAAAGATATGTTAAATCATTGCATTTCTTTCTTAGGTTATTAATTGCATTTGTAAAACACTAAAATACCAAAAATATATTAGTAACATTACATGCATTATTAGTTAATTAAATTAATTAATCATTGAGAAAATAGTTCATTATGTTAATTTTACAAATTAGTTGGAATTTGGAGTGTTAGATAAAATGGTTATTCTTGAAAATGAAGAGAAAGGAAAGAAAAAAGGTTATTTTCCTTGTCTTCAAGTTGGGCAAATTGACTAAAATCTTCCCAACCCAATTCCCCTCTCAAGTCCACGCCTGCCCAAGCCCAAAACCCGTCCAGCCCACTACCCAGAACCGTGCCCTCCCCTTTTACAAGCCAAACGACCCCGTTTCTTAGCCCATTAATCTTAGCCCTCGGATCGAGTATGATCCAATGGTTAGGAGTTGATCCCCAAATCCCTTAAGAGGGTCCGAAATTCCCCCTACCCCCCCCCCCAAACCCTAGAGACTCCCCAAAACTCATCTCGCTCACCTCTCTCTCACCTACACCGTCTACCGCCGCTGGAAACCGCCCCGCGGTGGCACCACCCCAAATTACCACCCTATGATCCTCATACCCCCCTAAACCTTAAACCTTTAACATTTTCCCCAAAATCCCCACTAATTTTCTTCGATTTCAAATCTAAGAAGGCCGAAAAACCTAACCCGCCTCCTTTTCTGATTTATTTTTTTGGAGTTTCTGGCTCGTTTGGCCTAAAATTTTTAATGATCGACTGTTCTTCAACAAGAACAACCGATTGATACTAATTTTGGATCATTTCGAGGTCACCAGACTCCGGTCAACCACCCCCTGACCCACCAGAATTCCAACCCTTTCTTCATCATCTTGTGTTCAGTTATATTGACCGCCCATGGTGAATATCGATATATGCAGCACTGGCTCCACATTTTTAAGCGTGAATCAGTGCTCGTGTGACGATATTGACCACTGCCCGAATTGTTTGAAGCCGACAGTGATGATGCCAGTGAGTAATCCTTCTTTTCGTTCTTTCATGGTCATTTCCTTAGTTGTCTGATTTACTGATAGATAGACATTTTGATTGATTGCATCACATGTTTACTTTTATGTTGATTAACAACATGTTTTAGCTTAGCTTCAATTATACTTAGTTGAATTTGCTAATTTGTCATTTGAATTGATTATTTAATGATGCATCAGCAGTTGACTATTAGTGTGTTCTCTCATATGTTTGGCATGTATAGATTAGCAGGATTGAAAATTCAATAATTTTGTGTTAGACTACTAGTTTAGGTGCATAACAGTTATTTTGATTGTTAGTTTGTTAGGCTAAATGATCCCGATTAGTTAATTACAAGTTTAAACTAGGTTAATCACCTAACATAGATTGGAATTTGAATATTGTTTGCTTTCTGTGATTTTCAATTCCTTTTGAGTTCTTGTGTTAGTTGTTTGTCATTACTAAAATACCAGGGGGGCTAAAATAAATGAGAAAATTAGGGAATCTTAGCATGAAATTGCCTAGAAGGTTCTAGAAGATAATAGTATGGACTAAGATGCAACAATACTAAGAAAATTAGGTCGGATTGAGGTGAAAATGGGTAAATTCAGAAGATAAAGGGGCTAAAAAAATATGAAGAAATATCTGGATAGACAGTTGTCCCAACAACTGTCCATTTTTTGGTACAAAAAAATACCATTTCCCTGAATTTAAGGAAAAGCTGGCAGATTTTTTTTGGTCTTATCCTATTCCCTCTTAAGGCTCTCATATATTCTATATAAGAAAGGACAATACTCTTCATATGGACTAACAAAAAAGATACAAAAACGAAAAACCCTCTGAAATTTAGAATATTTTCTTCATTTTTGAGACTGATTTTGACATTGAGGAAAACACACAAAAGTTCCATCAAGCTGAGTTTTTGGGGATATTTCTTCTATGTTGCTGATTGTTCTCGTTTGGCTGTGTTTGAGCTCTAGTTCTGAAGCTCGTATCCCTTTTTCTTCCTCTGTTTGTTGTTTCTTTGCCAGTAGCTGAGCCTGTTTCTTTGGATTCCAGGCCTTTATTTGGTCATTTCTCTACTGTTCTCTGTTTTAGGTATGTAAATATTCATCTACAGTTTATCTATGAATAAATTTTGACTTGCTCATGTCATATTCATGCTCAGTTTTCATGAATTTGTGATTTTGGTGGCTAGATATTCTTGTATTTGTTCCCAGTTAATCTTTTGTTTTTTAAAACAACATGTTGAAGGATGTACTTGTCATGCCTTTTTCCCTGTTTTCCATTTGTGCGTTGAAATCCTGAAAAGATGTAATCATTTGAATCATAACCTTTTGTGCCACGACTCAAATCCTAACTCATGTCGCGGTGGCGCCCAACACCGTCGTCAGGCAATCCAACCATTATGTACTAGTGATTTCAGGTAGTTTACCAAAAATAATTTTCAACACTTGCTTAATCTTAGTTTTGAGACATTAAGTAGAAACGGATAACTTAGGCAAATTTTATGCAAAATAAATAATCATGAAGTCATAATTAACGATTACATCCCCAAAATAAAGTCTACTAGCGTGTGAGTGCCAGGAACTAGTGTCACAAGTCTACAGGCATCTATTAGAATCATATTAAAAGAATGAAAGTTTGTCCTACTGTATGAGTAAGTATAGACAGAAATAACAAAAGAATAGCTCCCAAGTGCTGCTGGAAATCGCCAAGAAGAGCAGCTCACCGTGAAGCCTCGAACAGTAAAACTCAGGAACGAACTACGGACTGGAACCCAGATGCACCTGCCTCAGAACCTGTACAATTAAGTACAGAGCACAGCATGAGTACATAAACAATATGTACCCAGTAAGTATCCCGCCTAATCTCGAAGAAGTAGTGACGAGAGGTCGACTTCACACTTATTAGGGTCAAAACGGTGTATTTAGGTGATAATATAAAAGAGGACAACAAGTAAGCATGGATAGTAAGAAAATAATATCGAATCATAATAAAAATCCAAATATGTAGTGAAGCATAAATTTACAAGTTTTCGGTTCAATCCTCCAGGATAATTCACAGTTCAACAGTCATAAACAATACCGGGCAAATAGTATGCGCATAGTGGAATAAGGACATCCGGCCTATGCCAACATAATAATAATAAATGTGCACTGCCAAAGGGTCGAACAACGCGAAATATAGATGCATCTATCAATCTGCTGTGGCGTACGGCCCGCTCCCATGAGAGTAGGGAAAGAATCACTTCGCTCGCGGGGATATAAATTGTGAAGCGGTCGCATGCAAACACAACATCTTTCTTTCAATTCTTTTCAAATAACAATTCCTTTAAAACATCAAATTCTTGGTTTTCTTAAAAACAAAGTTGCATACAATGAAGTTACAAAGCATATAACTCAAGTTAATGGAATTCACATGGCATGGTGTGGGCCTAACTACCCGGACATAACAATAATAGTCACTACGCACNTGCCCAAGGACTCGAAACTAGTCAAATATTGCTTAAATAAATCAATTTATACTCAAAAGTATGAAATTTTCCTATTTAAATGATTATTTCAACCTAAATTGCAAAATCCCGAAATACGCCCCCAGGCTCACATGCTCGGATTCCGGAAATTTTTGAAGGAAACTATCACCCATGGCCTAAGGACCACTATTATATAGTTTTTGTTTGATTCCTAAATAAATTTCTTGGTAATTTCCCATTTTTGTCAAAACCCTACGTTTTTACCCTAACCCATGGTTTCAACTAATTGTGGTGTTAATCTACCTAACAATTCAAGTAATAAGCTAAATTCATAGTACGAATTACTTACCTTACAGTAGCTAGGTCGAATACCCTCCTTGCATGCTATCAAAATAGCCCAAGAATAAAGAAAAATGTTCAAAAATGGCTAAGTTCCGTGTTTAAAACAAAGTGCACTACCTACAGGCTTTTCGCACCAGCGGCTTGAGGATCGCACCTGCGGTCTCGCATCCGCGAGAAAAATCTCGCACCTGCGGAGAAGGGGGAGGTGGCCTGGTTTCGCACCTGCGAAGCGAAGTCCGCACCTGCGGCTCCGCTTCTGCGAAAAAGGGTCCGCACCTGCGGAAATTGGCAACTCCCTCAGGAGTCGCACCTGCGAGACTGGGACCACAGGAGCGGTCTCGCACCTGCGACGTGACCTCCGCAGGTGCGGTCGCACTAGATCTGGTGCACCAACAGTCATTTTAGGCTGGTTTTTGCCTCGCTCGATGCCTGAATGGCATCTAGGCCCACCCGAGACCCCGTCCAAATATACCAACAAGTCCTAAATCATAATACGGACTCGCTCGAGCCTTCAGAACGTCCGAAACATTTCTAAATCTAAAAATCATACCCCAAAACCTATTGGATCAAACTTAAGAACTTCAAGTTCTTTCAATTCGCTAACAATACGTCGAACCTATCTATACTACTCGGAATGACACCAAATTTCGCAAGCAAGTCATAAATGACATAAAGGAATTATTCCCGGTCTTGAAATTCTGTTTGGACCTCGATAACACAAAAACACGTTCCAAACCTCAATTTGAACTTAAGGACATTCTTATTTCACCATTTGGCGCCGAAACGTTCCCGGGTCATCCAAAACTCGTTCCAAACACACGCCCAAGTCCGAATCATCATACGAGCCTACCGGAATCTTTGAATCTCGACTCCGGGGTCATTTACTGAAAATGCTGACTGAAGTAAAACTTGGCCCTTAAGGCCAACCCTAAGGAACTAATTATTCCTATACTACTCAAAACTCCTCCAAACTTCGAACCACTCGTCCCCGCAAGTCATAAATTGGTAAAAGAAACTACGGGAAGTCTCATTTAGGGGAACTGGGTCCTAGAACACAAAACGACCGGTCGGGTTGTTACATGCTATTTCTGCTTGTTTCAATTGTGATAAGTTGGATGCTGATTTGCAAGTTAGCTCTATAGTTATCCTTGTAAATGCAACACTGGTTTGGGGAATTGCAAAGTCACATGTGCCAGAGCTAAGTACCTTAGCAGAAGTTAATGAGATTGGAAACAACATGAGTGTTTGTATAGCTTTTCAATGACATTATAACTGTCTATCCAGATATTTCTTCATATTTTTTCAGCCCCTTTATCTTCTGAATTTACCACTTTTCACTCCATTCTGGCCTAATTTTCTTAGTATTATTGCATTTTAGTCCCTATTATAATCTTCTAGAACTTTCTAGGCAATTCCAGACTAAGTTTCTCTGATTTTCTCATTTCTTTTAGCCCGCCTGGTATTTTAGTAATGACAAACAACTAACACGAGAACTTAAAGGAATTGAAAATCATAGCAAAGCAAACAATATTCAAATTCCAATCCATTTTAAGTGATTAACCTAGTTTAAACTTGTAATTAACTAATCAAGATCATTTAGCCTACAAACTTACAATCAAAATAATTGTTATGCACCTAAACTAATAGCCTAACACTGAATTACTAAATTTTCAGTCCTACTAATCTATACATGCTAAACATATGAAGAACACACTAACAGTCAACTACTGATCCATCATTAAATAATCAATTCAAATGACAAATTAGCAAATTCAAATAAGTATAATTGAAGATAAGCTAAAACATGTTGTTAATCAACATAAAACTAAACATGTGATGCAATCAATCAAAACACAAAATGCCAATCTATCAGTAAATCAGACAAATAAGAAAATGACCATGAAAGAACGTAAAGAAGGATTACTCACTGGCGGCATCATTGCCGACTTTAAACAATCCGGGTAGTGGTCGGTATCGTCACACGAGCATTGATTCACGCTTAAAAATGCGGATCCAATGCTGCATATATCGATATTAACCATGGGTGGTCAATAGAACTGCACACAAGATGATGAAGAAAGGGTTGGAATTCTGACGGGTCAGGGGGTAGTTGGCCGAAGTTCAGTGACCTCGAAATGATCCAAAATTAGTATCAATCGGTTGTTCTTATTGAATAACAATAGATCATTACGAATTTTAGGCCAAACGAGTCAGAAACTCCAAAAACAAAATAGAAAGGGAGGAGGATTAGGTTTTTCGGTCTTCTTAGAATTGAAATCGGAGAAAATTGGTGGGGATTTGGGGGAAATTGGTAAGGGGTTAAGGTTCAGGGAGGTATGAGGATCATAAGGTGATTATTTGGGGAGGTTTAGGGTGGCTCTACCGACGTGGGGCGAGTTTCGGCGGCGATAGAGGGCAAAGGTGAGAGAGAGGTGAAGGAGATGAGTTTTGGGAAGTCTCTACGGTTTGTGGGGGGGGGGGGGGTTTTCGGACACTCTTAAGGGATTTGGGAATCAACTCCTAACCATTGGATCATGCTCGATCCAAGGGCTAAGATTAATGGTCTTAGAAACGGGGTCGTTTGGCTTGTAAAGGGGGAGGGCACAGTTCTGGATAGTAGGTTGGATGAGTTTTGGGGTTGGGCAGACGTGGACTTGAGAGCGGAATTGGGTTGGGCAGATTTTAGTCAATTGGCCCAAATTGAAGACAAGGCAAATAATCTTTTTCTTTCCTTTCTCTTCATTTTCAAGAATAATCATTTTATCTAACACTCCAAATTCCAACTAATTTGCAAAATTACCTAATGACCTATTTTCTAAATAATTAATTTAATTAACTAATAATGCATGTAATGTTACTAATGTATTTTTGGTATTTTATTGTTTTACAAATGCAATTAATTATGCAATTAAAACCTAAAAAAAGTAAAGATTTAACATATTTTTGTATTTTCTTTAGGATTTAAAATGCAACTAAAAAAATGCATCAAACGTGAATACGTACAAAGCAAACTAAGTAAAAAATATAGAAAAATAATTTAGAGCTTTGTTTTGGAATTTTTAGGAGTAACTTTATATTATGGCAAAAATTAGGTGCTCACACCAACGAAGTATCCGCCATTTCATCTAAGATCTCACAAGCTTCTGCATCTGGCGTTATCATGAAATTTTCCACCGACAAGTTGGTTGACCACACATTGATTGGTAGTATGGATCCCCCAATAGAAAGTTTGTTGAATCATAACCTTCTTCATGTCATTGTTTGGGAAATCTTTCACCATAGTTCGGTACCTCCCCCATATCTCATGCAAAGGCTCATTGGGTTCTTGCTTGAATTCAAGAATCTCGTCTCTAAGAGTAGCCATAGCCCGGGAGAAAAGAACTTGGAAATAAATTTCTCCGCCAATTCATCACATGTACGGATGGAATGGTTTGGCATCCTTTCTAGCCAATCCAAGGCTTTCCCCCATAAAGAGAAAGGAAATAACCTCAACCTTAAAGCATCCTTGGAGACGTTTGTCTGTTTACTCCCCCAACAAGTGTCCACAAACCCCTTCAAGTGTTTATATGCATTTTAATTCGGAGCCTCGATGAAGAATCCCTATTGCTCTAGCAATGTGAGCATAACATTTGTGATTTGAAAGTTGCCCGCCCTAATGCGGGGCGGGACTATGACATTTCCATAACCTTCATTCAGCAACACCAGGTGTGGAACCTCTCTTGGTGGAGGTGGGGGTGGAACCAGAAATTTGTCTTGAGGCGGTCGGCCTCATCTGTTTGCTTGAGGTTCAAAAGGAACCTCTTCAACATGGTCATCATTCACGTCATCCCCCAATGGAATGTTTCCGAGAGGATCATTGTTGTTGAGAGCCATTGTTTCACAAAAAGATTAGTAACACGGAAGGAAAAGAAGACAAATCACACACAAAACAGAATATAGAGCTAAATCCATTTTTAGCTCCCCGGCAACGGCGCCAAAAAATAATCTCGTCCAAGTCACACCTCTATTTGGGGTTGTGAAACGATCGACTGCAATAATAATACCCAATAAAGAGTCGGGATCGAAACCACAGGGAGCTGAGATGGGATTAGTGGTATATATTTGGATCAAGCACGTGAAATATCTTGATTGCACTTCCGCAAATTGTAACAACCCGATCGATCGTTTTGTGTTACCGGACCCCGTTCCGCTAAATGAAACTTCCCATAGCGGCTTATTGTGATTTATGACTTGCGGGGGCGGGTGGTCCGGGATTCAGAAGTGTTTAGAGTGCTATAGGAACACTTGGTTCCTTAAGGTTGGCCTTTAAGACAAAGTTTGACTTCGGTCAACATTTTGGGTAAATAACCTCGGAATCGAGTTTCGACGATTCCGGTAGCTTCGTATGATGATTTTGGACTTGGGAGTATGTTCGAAATGGGTTTTGGATGACCCTGGAGCGTTTCGGCGCCCAATATCGAAATTAGAGTTTCCTTAAGTTTGAAATTTGGTTGGGAATGTGTTTTTGTGTTATCGAGGTCCGAAGGGAATTCCGAGATCGGGAATAGTTCCGTTATGCCATTTATAACTTGCTTGCAAAATTTGGTGTCATTCCGAGTAGTATAGGTCTATTCGGCGCATTGAAAGCGAATTCTAGAACTTTAAGTTCAAAGTTTGATTCAATTTGGTTTTGGGGTCGAATTCTTTGTTTCATTGTTGTTTTTCACGTTCCGAAAATTTGAGTGAGTCCGTATCATGAATACAGACCTGCCAGTGCCTTTGGAAGAGAGTCCCGAGGGGCTCGGGTGAGTTTCGGACCCCTCGGAGTTAAATTCAAAAACCTGATTTTTCACTGACTGGTTTCCTTCAGTGCGATCGCAGGTGCACTGATGCGATCGCACAGAAGGAACTGGACAGGAGTGGTAAATGCCCTGTGCGTTTGTACAATAGGAACCGCGATCGCGACAGGTTGGGCTCCTGACCCAGTGCGATCGCACACCCCATTCGCGTTCGCACAAGAGCCCCTCAGTTATTCCTTACCCTGTGCGTTCGCAGGTCTCTCTCCTCGTTCACATAGAAGGCCCATGAGGGCCTGGTCACTTAAAGCTCTGCGATCGCACTGCCCAGGCTGCGATCTCATAGTGTAGACCACTGGGCAGTGTGTTTTTATACACGGGATTTAATTCATTTCCTCATCATCTTCTTCTTCCTTGGGACGATTTTCAGCATTCAAAAGGGGCAAACGACCTAGTTATTGAAGGTAAGTAAATTCTACTCTAATTTTAGCTTCATGCATAGATTTCAAGCTAAATTAAATACCTAAATTAGTGAAAAATAAGGAATTGGGGTAGTAACCTAGGGCTTTTGAAAATGTAGAAAATTACCCGTCAATTAGCTATAAAATCGAGTGAATATCATGTATTAATGATCCTTAGGCTATGGGTGAGTGTTTCATTCGAGAATTTTTGGAATCCGAGCATGCGGGCCCGGGGTTGGATTTTAGGATTTCTTCAAGAATGATGAATTTGGCTAAGTAGTAGAAGAATTTCATGCTTTGAGTATAAATTGATATATTTGTATGACATTTAGCTACTTTCGAGTCCGTGGGCGTCGAGTTTGGAGTTTCGGGCGCATTCTTGACCCGGAAAGTAGGTTCGACACGAGGTGATATCCTTTCTAACCTTGTAAGAGGGAACTGTCCCTCTAGGTGATTTAAATGCTATATGTGATAATATTTGGGGTCTACGTATGTACAAAGTGACGAGAGTCTGTACGTAGCGTCTATTACTATTATGTCCGGGTAGTTAGGCCCACATTATGCCTTGTGTTTTACTTGATATGAACTATATGCTTAATAAATTAAATGTTACATGCTTCTTACTTCCCTGAGGTTATGGAATTTGAGAAAACTTGTAAGGAATTGTTCATTGAAACTAATTTAAAAAGGAATAATGTGTGTGCATGTGACCGCTTCGCAATTTACATTCCGCGAGCGGAGTGTGATTTCCCCCACTCTTATGGGAACGGGTCGTACGCCATGGCGGATTGAGAGATGCACTTTTGATTCGGGTCGTTCGATCCTCGGCAACGCATAGAAAGGATTGAGAGATGCACTTTTGGTTCGGGTCGTTTGATCCTCGGCAGTGCACGGACATGACTATCTTATGACTCCGGCCGGTTATCCTTACCCTACATGTGCATGATTTATTTGTTACTAAATTCATGGACATTGATTTGACAGATATCTGGGGAAGGTGAAGTAGTAATTATTTTATTCATTTCCGGTACTTCCTTGGATTTCAGTGCCTTATATATGCTTTTTGCTTCACTGCCTTTACATGCCTACCATTTCTGTCATATTCTGTTAAATTATATTATTGGACCTTAGTGAGTGTCATGTCGACCTCTCGTCACTACCTCTTCGAGATTAGGCAGGATACTCACTGGTACATATATATTTATGTACTCATGCTACGCTTATGTACTTAATTGTATAGGTTATGAGGCTGGTGCATCTGGTTGTCGGACCGGAGCTTGACATCGTTTATAGACGGATATGACTTCACGGTGAGCTGATTTTCTTCTCGCGATCTCTGGCAGCACCATGGGGTTTCTTTTGCTTATATCCCATCTATTTCCTTCAGACAGTGGGACTGTATATTATATCTTTTGTATATTCTGTTAGTATGACCGTAGGACTTGTGACACTAGTTCCTGGCACACACGTGATAGTTATTATGGATTTCGGGTTTGTATATATATTGGCTCACGCCTCTTCATGACTGCTTTTGATTAAAAACTGGTTAATTATCCTTGTCGATTCATGTTTTAAGTTTTAAAAAACTGAGTATATGTTGAAATGTTTAATCTAATAAGAAAGAACCTTTAATAAATTTAGTGTTGGCTTGCCTGACCCCGTTGTTGGGCGCCATCACGACCTAAGATAGGATTTTGGGTCGTGACAACATGGTATCACATCACTAAGTTCACGTGGGTCTCACAAGTCACGGGCATACCCAGTAGAGTTTTGCGGATCGGTACGGAGACGTCTGTACTTATCTTAGGAGGCTATAGGGTGTTAGGAAACCTCTCTTTGTTCTTATTCTCTCGTGCAGTCGATGATTTACCCCCGTTGTCTGAGGCCGCGGCAGAGGCCGAGTAAGGGCACCGGCCCACGGTAGGGGACGAGGGCATCCCAGAGCTATTCCGATTTTGCCACTAGAGGACCCTATTATAGAGGAGCAGGACGAGGTGCCTCCAGCAGATCCTGCTCCAGTAGACTTCATGACGCCAGGCTTCCAGGCAGTCATGGGCCGTATGATGAGATTTATGGACACCATGTCCCAGGCTAGTTTATTTCCACCAGATCCTGCCACTTCTCAGGCGAGAGGGGGAGTCCAGACCCCTACTGCCCAGGCTGCAGGCCAGACAGCAGCATTACATCATACCCCGGGTACATTACCCGTGGGTGGGGTCCAGCCTGTTACAGCAGCACCTGAACCCAGACCAGCTGCGGACGGCGATCCACAGAATTTATTGGATAGATGGACCCGATTGCACCCTCTAGCCTTTAGGGGTGAGCGAGGCGAGGATGCCCAGGATTTTGTGGACAGGTGCAGGGACATACTACACAACATGAGCATACTAGAGTCCCATGGAGTGGATTTCACTACCTTTCAGTTGGAGGGCAGAGCTCGTAGGTGGTGGCAGTCCTATATTCTCAGCAGGCCAACAGATTCTCCTCATTTCACTTGGGAGCAGTTCACGCGAATTTTTCTAGATAGATATATCCCCCCCCCCGAGAGGGAAGATCTGCGGTATCAGTTTGAGCGGCTAGAGCAGGGACAAATGTCAGTGACAGATTATGAGGCCAGATTTTCAGAGTTGTCTCGCCATGCACTCATGATACTACCTACTGATGTAGAGAGGGTGCAGAGATTTGTGGATGGGTTGCATCCAGGTATTAGGGACACCATGGACCGAGAGGTGGGGATGGGTACTCTTTATCAGCTCGTGGTAGAGATTGCTCGTTGGATCGAGGGGTGTTGGTCGAGGAGTAGGGAGCAGAGGCAGCAGGACAAGAGGGTTAGATTCTCTGGAGATTTCAGAGGTTCCCCAGCTAGGGGCAGGGGTCAGTATATCAGTGGTCAGCCCAGCAGGCCTTTATATTCAGCACCTCCACCACCTCCCCGAGGTGTTCCAACGAGGCCTCATTTCAGCGCCAGAGTGTTCCTACCGTCCTCCAGCCATTCAGAGTTCACACAATGGTTATCCCAATCATCTGAGATCCTCTGAACCTTACTTCAGTGTTATGCCAGAGGGCTCTCATCGCCCTCTGGCCATTCAGGGTTCTTCTTCGGGGCAGCAGACTATGGTACCTGGGAGTTGTTACGAGTGCGGAGAGCCAGGTCATATGAGGAGGCAATGTCCCAGGTTTCGGGGCAAGGCCGTACAATAGGGTTATCAGCCGATGGGTCCGGCACCAGCAGTCCGGCCACCTAGAGGTTGAAGACAGGTCGACAGGGGTCGTCCTAAGGGTGGAGGCCAGTCAGGGGAAGGTTAGCCAACTCCTATTCATTCTGGCGGGGCTCAGTCTTCCGGCGCTCCAGCTAGATTCTATGCTATCCCGGCCATATCAGATGCAGTGGCCTCAGACGACGTGATCACAGGTATTATTACAGTATGTGGTAGAGAGGCATCGGTGTTATTTGATCCAGGGTCCACTTATTCCTATGTTTCGGTCTTATTTGCTCATTTTATGGATGTCCCTCGTGAGTCCTTGGGTTCTCCTATTTATGTGTCCACTCCCGTGGGCGATTCTGTGGTTGTAGACCGGATTTGTCAGTCCTGTGTGATTTCATTTTGTGGGTTCGAGACTCGAGCAGACCTCTTATTGCTCGACATGGTTGATTTTGAGATTATTCTAGGCATGGATTGGCTATCTCCTTATCATGTTGTGCTAGATTTCCATGCCAAGACAATTACTTTATCCATGCCCGAGTCGCCTAGGCTGGAGTAGAGGGGTTCCTCAGTTAGTGCAGCCAGCCGGGTTGTTTCATTCCTGAAGGCTCGACATATGGTCGAGAAGGTTTGTCTGGCCTATATTTCTTATGTGTGGGACACCACCTCCGAGTCTCCGACGATTGATTCAGTGCCAGTGGTTCGAGAGTTTGTGGATGTATTTCCTTCAGACCTTCTAGGCATGCCTCCAGACCATGATATTGATTTCTGCATTGATTTAGCTCCAGGCACCCAACCTATATCTATTCCTCCGTACCGTATGGCTCTGAAGTAGTTGAAGGAGCATCTTAAGGAGTTGTTAGCTAAGGGGTTCATCAGACCGAGTGTATCACCATAGGGTGCTCCAGTTCTATTCGTGAAGAAGAAGGATGGGACCATGCTGATGTGTATTGATTACCGCCAGTTGAACAAGGTCACCACTAAGAAAAAGTATCATTTGTCGCGCATCGATGATTTGTTTGACCAGTTGCAGGGTGCTCGTGTGTTTTCTAAGATTGATTTGAGATCGGGTATCATCAGTTAAAGATTCGGGCTTCAGATGTTCCGAAGACTGCTTTTCGTACGAGATATGGCCATTATGAGTTCCTGGTGATGTCCTTTGTGTTGACTATTGCCCCAACAGCATTCATGGACTTGATGAATAGAGTGTTCAGGCTGTATATTGATTCCTTTGTCATTTTCTTCATTGATTACATTTTGATTTACTCACGTAGCCTGGGGGAGCACGAGCAACATTTGAGAGTTGTGCTCCAGACCTTGCGAGAACAGAAGCTATATGCTAAGTTCTCCAATTGTGAGTTCTGGTTGGATTCCGTGGCATTCTTGGGGCATGTGGTATCCGGAGAGGGTATCAAGCTTGATCCTCAGAAATTTGAGGCGGTTCAGAGTTGGTCACGTCCTACTTCAGCTACAGAGATCAGGAGTTTTTTGGGCCTAGCAGGCTATTACCGCCGATTTGTGGAGGGGTTCTCTTTTATTGCAACTCCATTGACCAGATTGACTCAGAAGAATACCTCATTTCGATGGTCTGACGAGTGTGAGGCGAGCTTTCAGAAGCTCAAGACAGCATTGACCTAAGCACCAGTTCTGGTATTGCCTTCCGGTTCGGGGATGTACACAGTGTATTACGATGCTTCACGCGTTGGTTTGGATGTGTATTGATGCAGGAAGTGAGAGTTATTACTTATGCTTCACGCCAGCTGAAGGTTCATGAGAAGAATTACCATGTGCACGATTTGGAGTTGGCGGTGATTGTTCATGCTCTTGAGATTTGGAGGCACTACTTGTATGGGGTGTCCTGTGAGGTTTATACAGAGCACCGCAGCCTGCGGCACTTGTTCAAGCAGAGGGATCTTAATTTGAGGCAGCGCAGATGGCTTGAATTGTTGAAGGATTATGATATCACCATTCTTTATCATCCGAGCAAGGCAAATATGGTAGCAGATGCTTTGAGAAGGAAGGTGGAGAGTATGGGTAGCTTGGCTTATATTGCGGCAGAGGAGAGACCTCTAGCCTTGGACATTCAGTCCTTGGCTAATCTCCTGGTGAGATTAGACCTTTCAGAGCCTCGTCAAGTACTTGCCATGTGGTTGCTCAGTCTTCGTTATTGGGGGAGATTAAGGCTCGGCAGTATGATGATCCATGTTTGGTAGAGCTACGGGAGACAGTGGTTTAGGGTAGGGCCAAGGAGGTTACTATTGGTGAGGATGGTGTTCTGAGACTTCAGGGCCGCTTATGTGTTCCTAATGTTGATGGCCTGAGAGAGAGGATTCTAGAGGAGGCACACAATTCTCGGTATCCTATTCATCCTGGTGCTACGAAGATGTATCGTGATTTGAAGCAGCATTTCTGGTGGAGGCGGATGAAGAAGGACATTATGGAGTATGTGGTTAGGTGCCTTAATTTCCAGCAGGTTAAGTATGAGCAGTAGAGGCCAGGAGGCCTACTTCAGCAGATGCCCATTCCGGAGTTGAAGTGGGAACGCATCACTATAGACTTAGTGGTTGGGTTGCCTCGGACCTTGCGGAAGGTTGACGCGATTTGGGTCATTGTGGATGGACTGAACAAATCGGCGCATTTCATTCCAGTGGCTACTACATATAATTCTGAGAGATTGGCACAGATCTACATTCAGGAGATAGTCCGGTTGCACGGTGTGCCAGTGTCTATTATATCAGATCAAGGTCCTCAGTTCTCCTCGCATTTCTGGAGAGCATTGCATAGTGAGATGGTCACCCAGATAGATCTCAGCACAACATTTCACCCTCAGACTGATGGTCAGTTGGAGCGTACAGTTCAGATATTGGAAGACATGCTCAGGGCATGTGTCATTGACTTCGGAGGTCAGTGGGACCAGTTCTTGCCTTTGGCCGAGTTTGCTTACAATAATAGTTATCAGTCCAGCATTGAGATGGCAACATTTGAGGCTTTGTACGGTCGACGATGTCATTCTCCTATCGGGTGGTTTGAGCCTGGCGAGGCTAAGTTTTATGGCACCGGCCTGGTCAGAGATGCTTTGGAGAAAGTGAAGTTGATTCAGGAGAGGCTTCGCACAACACAGTCCAGACAGAAGAGTTACGCGGATCAGAGGGCGCGTGATGTATCATTTATGGAGGGAGACAAGGTTTTGTTAAAAGTATCGCCTATGAAGGGTATTATAATGTTTGGGAAGAAGGGCAAACTAAGCCCGAGGTTTATAGGTCCATTCGAGGTGTTGAGGCGAGTTGGGGAGGTTGCTTATGAGCTGGCCTTACCTCCCAGTTTATCAGGAGTTCATCCAGTTTTTCATGTATCTATGCTCCGGAGGTACCACGTCGACTTCTCTCACGTGGTTGATTTCAACACTATTCAGTTGGATGAGAGGTTGGGCTACGAGGAGGAGAAAGTTGCTATTATTGATGGAGAGGATCGCCAGTTGAGGTCCAAGAGAGTTTCTGCAGTGAAGGTCCAGTGGAGGGGCCAACTAGTCGAGGAGGCGGCCTGGGAGTCTGAGGAGGACATACAGAGCAGATATCCGCACTTATTCAGCACTTCACGTATGATTCTAGACCCGTTCGAGGACGAACGTTTGTTTAAGAGGTAGAGAATGTAACGACCCGACCGGTTGTTTTGCGTTACCGGACCCCGTTCCCCTAAATGAAACTTCCCATAGCGGCTTGTTGTGATTTATGACTTGCGGGGGCGGGTGGTCCAGATTCGGAAGTGTTTAGAGTGCTATAGGAACACTTCTTTCCTTAAGGTTGGCCTTTAAGGCCAAGTTTCACTTCGGTCAACATTTTGAGTAAACGACCTCGGAATCGAGTTTCGACGATTCCGGTAGCTTTGTATGATGATTTCGGACTTGGGCATATGTTCGGAATGGGTTTTGGATGACCCGGGAGCGTTTCGGCGTCCAATATCAAAATTAGAGTTTCCTTAAGTTTGAAATTTGGTTGGGTATGTGTTTTTGAGATATAGATGTCCGAATGGAATTTCGATACCTAGAATAGTTCCGTTATGTCATTTATAACTTTCTTGCAAAATTTGGTGTCATTCCGAGTAGTATAGGTCGGTTCGGCTCATTGAAAGCGAATTCTAGAACTTTAAGTTCAAAGTTTGATTCAATTTTGTTTTGGGGTCTAATTCTTTGTTTCATTGTTGTTTTTCACGTTCCGAAATTCGAGCGAGTCCGTATCATGAATACAGACCTGCAGTGCCTTTGGACGGGGTTCCGAGGGGCTCGGGTGAGTTTCGAACCCGTCGGAGTTAAATTCAAAAACCAGATTTTTCACTGACTGGTTTCCTTCAGTGCGATCGCAGGTGCACTGATGCGATTGCATACAAGGAACTGGACAGGGGTGGTAAATTTCCTGTGCCTTTGCACAATAGGCACCGCGATCGCGATGGGTTGGGCTCCTGACCCAGTGCGATCGCACACCCCATCCGCGTTCGCACAAGAGCCCCCCAGCTATTCCTTACCCTGTGTGTTGGCAGGTCTCTCTTCGCGTTCGCACAGAAGACCCATGAGGGCCTGGTCACTTAAAGCACTGCGATCGTACTGCCCAGGTTGCGATTGCATAGAATACACCACTGGGCAGTGTGTTTTTATACACGGGATTTAATTCATTTCCTCATATTCTTCTTCTTCCTTGGGACGATTTTCAGCATTCAAAGGGGGCAAACGAACTAGTTATTGAAGGTAAGTAAATTCTACTCTAATATTAGCTTCATGCATGGATTTCAAGCTAAATTAACTACCTAAATTAGAGAAAACTAAAGATTTGGGGTAGTAACCAAGGGTTTTGAAAATGTAGAAAATTACCCGTCAATTAGCTATGAAATCGAGTGAAAATCATGTATTAATAATCCTTAAGCTATGGGTGAGTGTTTCCTTCGAGAATTGTTGGAATCCGAGCATGCGGGCCCGGGGTTGGTGATCACGCTCAACTATGTCTTGTAGAAGACTAAGCGGGCGCTGCAAATATAATCCGGGGTACTACGCCCAGAGTCGATCCCACAGGGAATTTACGTATCAATTAAGTCTTTAAAATACTAAACTATTACTTAATAAATTTTCTCAAGACTTTTGAATATCAAGTGGTGATGTTTACTAAATCTNGCGGATAATTGATGGCCATTCAATTAACTACAACAAGAACGTAGTTGAACAAATAGAGAATAATCAACCAAAATATATTAATATCACAATAAATTCATCCCCAACGGGTTCTACCAAAACCCTAGATTAAAGAAGTTAGCTAGACATGTTCATAAGAATCAAACTCAAAATAAATTGCATAATTGAATTACAAAGTAATGAATAAAAGATGTAGAAATCAATGTTTTGTCACTTCAATGGTTTCTTCTCTTCAAATCCTTCGTCTGCCTTCTAAATCCTCTTTAAGTTGTGTTTTAGGAGTCTATTTATATGTTTAGGACAAACCCTAAACGTTTAGGAGACTTCTATTCCAACCAGGAAACACTTAAACTTGTCAAAACTCGGAATTGACCAAAACAGGGACCTGGCGTTATGAGGCTAATGCCTGGATAACGCCAGGCTAGGGCTGGCGTTTGGACTCCAACGCCTGGCTAACTCCAGGCTAGGGCTGGCGTTTGGACCCTAATGCCTGGCTAACGCCAGGCATTTGGGCTCTGGCGCCCAGCTATAGCCCAGTGCACTCCTCATCGCCTCTTGAGCGTATTTTCG
>ML368036.1:0-24230 GCA_005239505.1 Nicotiana paniculata
CCATTTCCACTCAGGAATGGGCATCTACTGAAGTAGGCCTCCTGGCTTCTGGTGCTCATACTTCACCTGCTGGCAATTAAGACACCTAGTCACATACTCCACATAAAAAACCCTCTTCATCCTCCCCCACCAATAATGTTGATTCAAATCACGATACATCTTTGTAGCACTAGGATGAACAGAATACCGAGAATTATGTGCCTCCTTTAGAATCCCCTCCCTCGGGCCATCAACATTAGGAACACATAAGCGGCCCTGAAGTATCAGAACTCCATCCTCTCCAATAGTAACCTCCTTGGCCCTACCCTGAACCACTGTCTCCCGTAGCTCTGCCAAACACGGATCATCATACTGGCGAGCCTTAATCTCCCCCAATAACGAAGACTGAGCAACCACATGTGCAAGCACTCGACGAGGCTCTGAAAGGTCTAATCTCACCAGGCGATTAGCGAAGGACTGAATGTCTAAGGCTAAAGGTCTCTCCTCTGCTGCAATATAAGACAAGCTACCCATACTCTCCGTCTTCCTGCTCAGAGCATCCGCTACCATATTTTCCTTGCCCGGATGATATAGAATGGTGATATCATAATCCTTCAACAACTCAAGCCATATGTGCTGCCTCAAATTAAGATACCTCTACTTGAACAAGTACTGCAAGCTACGATGGTCTGTATAAACCTCATAGGACACTCCATACAAGTAGTGCCTCCAAATCTTAAGAGCATGAACAATCGTCGCCAACTCCAAGTCGTGCACAAGGTAATTCTTCTCATGAACCTTTAGCTGGCGCGAAGCATAAGCAATAACTCTCCTGTCCTTCATCAACACACATCCCAAACTAACGCGTGAAGCGTCGCAATATACTGTATACATCCCAGAACCGGAAGGCAGTACTAGAACTAGTGCTGAGGTCAATGTTGTCTTGAGCTTCTGAAAGCTCGCCTCACAGTCGTCAGACCATCGGGACAGGGCATTCTTCTGAGTCAATCTGGTCAATGGAGCTGCAATAGAAGAGAACCCCTCCACAAATCGGCGATAATAGCCTGTTAGGCCCAAAAAGTTCCTGATATCTGTAGCTGAAGCAGGACGCGACCAACTCTGAACTGCCTCGATCTTCTGAGGATCAACCTTGATACCCTCTCCGGATACCACATGCCCCAGGAATGCTACGGAATCCAACCAGAACTCACACTTGGAGAACTTAGCATATAGATTCTGTTCCCGCAAGGTCTGGAGCACAACCCTCAAATGCTGCTCGTGCTCACAGGGGCTACGGGAGTAAATCAAGATGTCATCTATGAAGACAATGACAAAGAAATCAATATACGGCCTGAACACCCTATTCATCAAGTCCATGAATATTGCTGGGGCATTAGTCAAGCCAAAGGACATCACCAGGAACTCATAGTGGCCATATCTCGTACGAAAAGCAGTCTTCAGAACATCTGAGGCCCGAATCTTCAACAGATGATATCCCGATCTCAAATCAATCTTAGAAAACACCTGAGCACCCTGCAACTGGTCAAACAAATCATCAATTCACGGCAAATGATACTTATTCTTAATGGTGACCTTGTTCTACTAGCAGTAATCAATACACATCCGCATGGACCCATCCTTCTTCTTTACGAATAGAACTGGAGCACCCCACGGTGATACACTCGGTCTGATGAACCCCTTAGCTAACAACTCCTCAAGCTGCTCCTTCAACTCCTTAGGAGCCATACGGTACAGAGGAATAGATATAGGTTGGGTGCCTGGAGCTAAATCGATGCAGAAATCAATATCACGGTCCGGAAGCATGCCTGGAAGGTCTGAAGGAAATACATCAGCAAACTCTCAAACCACTGGCACTGAATCAATCATCGGAGACTCGGCGGTGGTGTCCCGCACATAAGAAAAATAGGCCAGACAACCCTTCTCGACCATATGTCGAGCCTTCATGAATGAAATAACCCGACTGGCTGCACTAACTGAGGAACCTCTCCACTCCAGCCTAGGTGACTCGGGCATGGCTAAGGTAACTGTCTTGGCATGGAAATCTAGCACGACATGATAAGGAGATAGCCAATCCATGCCTAGAATAATCTCAAAATCAACCATGTCGAGCAATAAAAGATCCGCTCTGGTCTCGAACCCACAGAAGGTGATCACACAAGACTGATAAATCCGGTCTACCACCACAGAATCACCCACATGAGTGGACACATATATAGGAGAAACCAAGGACTCGCGAGGAGCATCCAGGAAATGAGCAAATAATGCTGAAACATATGAATAGGTAGATCCTGGATAATATTGAAGCCTCTCTACCACATACTGAGATAATACATGTAATCACGGCGTCTGAGGCCACTGCATCTGATCTGGCCGGAATGACATAGAATCTGGATGGAGTACCGGAAGACTGAGCTCCACCAGAGTGAACAGGAGCTGCCTGACCTCCTCCTGACTGGCCTCCACCTCTAGGACGACCCCTGCCGACTTGTCCTCCACCTCTAGGTGGCCGGACTCCCGGTTCCGGACCCATCAGCTGATAACCCTACTGTACAGCCTTGCCCCAAAACCTGGGACATTGCCTCCTCATATGACCTGGCTCTCCAAACTCATAACAACTCCCATGTACCATAGTCTGCTGCCCCGAAGAAGAACCCTGAACGGCCGGAGGGCGATGTCCCTCTGGCATAGCACTGGCGTAGGGGTAGGAGGATCTTGGATGATTGGGATAACCACTGGGTGAACTCTGAATGGCTGGAGGACGGTAGGAACGCTCTGGCATGGCATTGAAATGAGGCCTCACTGGAACACCTCGGGGAGGTGGTGGAGGTGCTGAATATAAAGGCCTACTAGGCTGAGCAATACTAAACTGACCTCTGCCCCTAGTTCGGGCACCTCTGAAAATCTCAAGAGAATCTAGCCCTCTTGTCATGCTTCCCCTCCTCCCTGCTCCTCGACCGATACCCCTCGATCCTGCAAGAAATCTCTACCATGAGCTGATAAAGAGTACCCATCTCCACCTCTCGGGCCATGGTGGCCCTAATACCTGGATGCAACCCAACCACAAATATCTTCACTCTCTGCATCAGTAGGTAGTATCATGAGTGCATGGCGAGACAACTCTGAAAATCTAGCCTCATATCTGTCACTGACATCTGTCCCTTCTCTAGCCGCTCAAACTGATACCGCAACTCTTCCTTCTCAGAGGGTGGGATATATCTATCCAGAAACATATGCGTGAACTACTCCCAAGTGATTGGAGGAGAATCTGCTGGCCTGCTGAGAATATAGGACTGCCACCACCTACGAGCTCTGCCCTCCAACTGGAAGGTAGTGAAATCCACTCCATGGGACTCTAGTATCCTCATGTTGTGCAGTCTGTCCCTGCACCTATCCACAAAATCCTGGGCATCCTCGCCTCACTCACCCCCAAAAACTGGAGGGTGCAATTGGGTCCATCTATCCAATAACTTTTGCGGATCACCGTCCGCAGCTGGTCTGGGCTCAGGTGCTGCTGCAATAGGCAGTGTACCCCGGGTATGATGTAATGTTGTTATCTGGACTGCATCCTGGGCAGTAGGGGTCTGGACTTCCCCTCCCGCCTGAGAAGCGGCAGGATCTGCTGGAAATAAACTAGCCTGGGACATAGTATCCATAAATCTCATCATACGGCCCATGACTGCCTGGAAGCCTGGCGCCATCATGAAGTCTACTGGTGTAGGATCTGCTGGAGGCACCTCGTCCTGCTCCTCTATAATAGGGTCCTCTGGTGGCGGAACTGGAATAGCTCTGGGACACCCTCGTCCCCTACCGGCGGTCGGTGCCCTCCCCTGGCCTCTGCCGCGGCCTCAGACAACAGGGGTAGCGGCCCTTCCCGGGTTTGGAACATCAGATGCACGCGTCCTCACCATCTGTGAGAGAATAGAAAAATGAATTTTGTAAATCATCGACTGCACGATAGAATAAGAACAAAGAGAGGTTTCCTAACACCCTATAGCCTCCTGAAGATAAGTACAAACGTCTCCGTACCGATCAGCAAGACTCTACTGGGTTTTCCCGTGACTCGTGAGACTTACGTGAACCTAGTGCTCTGATACTATGTTGTCACGACCAAAAATCCAACACAGGNGCCCGAAATCCCTAATAACTATTATGCGTGTGCCAGGAACTAGTGTCACAAATCCTACATGCATACTAATAGAATATACAAAAGATATAATATACAGTCCCATTGTCTGAAGGGAATAGACGAGAAATAAGCAAAACAAACCCCATTGTGCTGCCGGAGATTGCCAGGAGAAAAGCAGCTCACCGTGAAGTCAGGTCCGTTTATAATCAAAGTCAAGCTCTGGTCTGACAACCAGATGCACCAGCCTCAGAACCTGTACAATTAAGTACAGAAGCGTAGCATGAGTACATAAATATATATGTACCCAGTGAGTATCTCGCCTAACCTCTAAGAGGTAGTTACGAGAGGTCGACATGACACTCACTAAGGTCCAACAATAAAATTTAACAGAATATGATAGAAACGGTAGGCATGTAAATGCAGTGAAGCAACAAATATATATATAAGGCACTGAAATCCAAGGAAGTACTGGGAATGAATAAAATAATTACTACTTCACCTTCCCCCAAATATTTGTCAAATCAATGTCCATGAATTTAGCAACAAATAAATCATGCGCATAAAGGGTAAGGACAACCGGCCGGAGTCATAAGATAGTCATGCCCGTGCACTGCCGAGGGTCGAACGGCCCGAACCATAAGTGCACCTTTCCACAAAGTACTCACATCTATGCACTGCCGAGGATCGAACGGCCCGAACCAAAAGTGCATCTTTGCCTTGAAGTAATCCTCTCTATGCACTACCGTGGATCGAACGGCCCGAACCAAAAGTGCATCTCTCAATCCTCCGTGGCGAACGACTCATTCCCATAAGAGTGGAGGAAATCATACTCTGCTCGCAGAATGTAAATTGCGAAGCGGTCACATGCACACACATTATTCCTTTTTAAATTACTTTTCAGTGAACAATCCCTTAAAAATTTTTCTCAAATTCCATGACCTTAGGGAAATAAGCCGCATGTAACATTTAATTTATTAAGCATATAGTTCATATCAAGTAAAACACAAGGCATGATGTGGGCCTAACTACCCAGACATAATAGTAATAGCTGCTACGTACGGACTCTCGTCACTTTGTACGTACGTAGCCCCCACAATTATCTCATATAGCATTTAAATCACCTAGGGGATAGTTCCCCCTTACAAGGTTAGAAAAGAGACTCACCTCGCGTCGTACCTACTCCTCGGGTCAAGAATGCTCCCGAAACTCCGAACTCGACACCCACGGACTCGAAACTAGCCAAATGTTACACAAATATATCAATTTATATTCAAAGCATGGAATTCTCCTATTATGTAGCCAAATTCATAGAAATCCTAAAATCCAACCCCGGGCCTGCATGCTCGGATTCCAAAATTTCTCGAAGGAAACACTCACCCATAGCCTAAGGATCAGTAATACATGATTTTTACTTGATTTTGTAGCTAATTGACTGGTAATTTTCTACATTTTCAAAAGCCCTAGGTTACTACCCCAAATCCTTAATTTTCACTAATTTGGTAGTTAATTTAGCTTTTAATCCATACATGAAACTAATATTAGGGTAGAATTTACTTACCTTCAATAACTAGGTTGTTTTCCCCTCTTGAATGCTGAAAATCGTCCCAAGGAAGAAGAAGAAGATGAGGGAAATGAATTAAATCCCGCTATAAAAACACACTGACTAGTGGTCTCCTCTATGCGAACGCAGCCTAGGCAGTGCGACCGTAGAGCTTTAAGTGACCAGGCCCTCATGGGCCTTCTATGCGAACGCGGAGAGAGCGCTGCAAACGTGGAGAGAGCCTTGCGAACGCACAGGGTAAGGAGTAGCTGGGCTGGCCCAAGGCTGGGCTCCTTTGCGAACGCGGGTGGGGTGTGAGATCGCACTGGGTCAGGGGCCCAATCCATCGCGATCGCGGTGCCCTTTGTACGAACGCACATGGCATTCACCACCCCTGCCCAGTTCCTTCTTTGCGAATGCAGTAACCCATCCGCGATCGCAGAGAAGGAAACCAGACCTGGAAATTTCTGGTGTTTTGAATTTAACTCTGAGGGGTGTGAAACTCACCCGAGCCCCTCGAGACCCCGTCCAAAGGCACTGGCAAGTCTGTATTCATAATACGGACTTGCTAAAATTTTTGGAACGTGAAAAACAACAACGAAACTAAGAATTCGACTCCAAAACCAAATTGAAACAAACTTTGAACTTAAAGTTCTAGAATTCGCTAGCAATGCGCCGAACCGACCTATATTACTCGAAATGACACCAAATTTTGCGAGCAAGTCATAAGTGACATAACGGAACTATTACCAATCTCGGAATTCCGTTTGGACCTCGATAACACAAAAACACGTCTTAAACCACAATATTAACTTAAGGAAATCCTTATTTCGATATTTGGCGCCGAAATGCTCCCGGGTCATCCAAAACCCATTCCGAACATACACCCAAGTCCGAAATCATCATACAAAGCTACTGGAACCGTCGAAACTTGATTCTGAGGTCTTTTACTAAAAATGTTGACCAAAGTCAAACTTGGCCTTAAAGGCCAACCTTAAGGAACCAAGTGTTTCTATAGCACTCTAAACACTTCTGAATCCCGAACCACCAGTCCCCGCAAGTCATAAATCATAATAAGCCGTATGGGAAGTTTCATTTAGGGGAACGGGGTCCGATAATGCAAAACGACCGGTCGGGTCGTTATATTATTGTTAGAGAATTTTTTATGGTATACACATGGATCTGAAAAAGTCTTTGTGTACGTTTGACTTCTCATGAATGAGTCAAACTTTTTGTCCACTACCTAGGCGCTTGTTTCAGCCCATAAAGACTCTTTTTCAACTAGCACACCATGTGTTTCTTCGCCTTTACTTCAAAACCTTCTAGCTGCTCCATATAGACCTCTTCTTCCAAATCTCTATGCAGAAATGTAGTTTTCATGTCCAATTGCTCCACTTCAAGATCTAGGCTAGCGGCCAAGCTCAAGATTGTCCGAATAGAAGTCATTTTGACAACAGGTGAGAAATTTTCATCAAAATCAATACCTTTCTTCTGCTTGGTACCTTTTACCACCAATCGGGCTTTGTGTCTGACTAGCTTGCCGTTTCCATCTTTCTTGATCTTAAAGACCACTTGCACTTGAGTGGTATTTTGCCTTTTGGAACTTCAACCAGTTTGTACGTATCATTCTTTTGTAGAGAATTCATCTCTTCTTTCATGGCTTCCATCCACTGGATTTGTTCTGGATGAGATAGAACTTCCTTTAAATTCTCCGGCTCCTCCTTATCAGTGATGAGAATATACTCCGAAAAAGGATACCTTGTGGACTCTACCTTCTCTCTTTCATATCTTCTCAAAGGTTGTTGTCTTTATTGTTGTTCTTGTTGGTCTCCTTCTTCCTCATGTGGACTAGGGTTACGTACAGGTACAGTAGGAGTAGTAACAAAGTTAGTAACTGTACCATTATCATTTTTGGCCTTTGTTGATTGATCACTATCAATACCGACCACATCTTCTCCGAAGATCACATCTCTGCTTCTGATGATCTTTTTCCTTTTTGGGTCCCACGTCTGTAGTCGAACTCTTCGTCTCCATAACCGATGAAGATGCAAGGAATAGCTTTGTCATCCAGCTTCGTTTTCTGCTTCTTCGGCACATGTGCAAAAGCTTTACTTCCAAACACTTTCAGATGAGAGTAGTGTTGATACCCAATTTTTTCTCAAATTATTTTAAAATTTGTATATATACCTTCAAAACCGCTCTTTATAATAAGTGGTATTTTTTCGAGATTTTTCATATTTTTATTAAATCCTTTTCCAATTTATTAAGCATTTTTTATATTCAATAATTATTCATAAATTGTATTATAAAGAATTTCAAAATATTTCCCAGTCAATATATCATTTTTAATCCTATTAGGATTTAATTATTTCACAAATTAGCCAATTTGGCATTATTTGACCATAATTACAATAACTTTGCAACTATGGCCTAATTGTACACTTTATACCATTTAAATCAATAATTATTTCATTTTATATTTATTATACTCATTAATTACCTTAACTTCACTTATCTAGCATCAATTTCATTTTATATGATTACTAGCTATTTTATTAATTATTTATCTATTTTTAATGGGTGTTTAACAATTAGCCACATATATTTAAATTCTAGCCTAATTTTAACCCAACCCATCAGATTTTAAACAGCCAAATTCCATACCCGGCCCAACCCCGGATCTATCTGAGACATTGATCAAATTAGATCAACGGCCCAGATCCCACCTACCATAATTAAACCTAGACCTACCCCCCCTCCGACCCCTCATTTCCCAATCTCTCATTCTCTCTCTATCTCTCTATGGTTCTCTCTAGAACCTTCCCTTATTTCTCCACCTCCAATGGAGTTTGTTCATCTTCTCCGGCTAGTTCCCTCACCGGAAACTGTGGTCTTTCACTGTATCTTGGTTATTGCTTCACCCTACACCGGTCTAATGGCACCCTAAGGCCCTCAGGAGAGCCTGGAGTGGTTCAGCTCCTACCTATGGTCCCTCATGCCATCTTCCGGCCTGCTCCGGCCATCTGAGTAAGAGCCATGACTTTTCCGGCTAACGATGGAGACGTCTTTAAGGTTTATTCTGGTTTTTTCAACTCTCTGAAATCCTAACCCCTGGTATTTTCACGATTCCTTTAGATATGTCTTAGATCTGTGTATATCATGAAGCTTTTTACATGTTTTATTCAAAAAACCTTCATATTCTCTTAGATCTACACTAGATCCGGGTTTATTACGAGTATTATTACATTTTTTCTTAAAGGTTTTCCATTTTTGAACAAGTTTTTCACTTAGGGTTTCTGAGACCTTTTCTTTAAATGATTTCTTGAAGTTTAAGTGATTTTTCTCATATGCTTAAACGTTTATCACTTTTAATCATGATTTATTTAGTTTTAACACTGTATTGATCATGTCTTTTCTTTCGATTCGTATGTGTGTCTATTTCCCATGAGAAACCCCGGTTTCTTTGTGATTGTTGCTTCACTATGCTATTGGGTCTTTGATTCTGCTACTTCTTGCGTGTTCACCCTGCTTGAATCACTACTCTCTTGAATCCCTGAATGATTATGAGTAGTACTGTACTGATTTTTCATACGATATCCTCTGCTGATTCTTCATGTTTCCTTAGATACATGAGGCCATCCCTTAATTAGCACCAATTTCGAATCCTTGATTTCTTATGAGATGTTCGTATTTCCAACTTTGTTTTCTTACCTTGTTACATAATTGATTAACTGTTAATTGATTGCTATTTCCTTAAGTGATATTTTCTGAACCTAGCCTCAATTGTATGTTTGAATTAAGGGTGAAATTGTTTCCTTACATGTTACAAGCATAAGAACTTTCCTTAATTATTATTTTTACCTACTAGTCATTTCAGTTTAACCCCTTCAATTAAGGGATTCCTAATTGCCTATTATACTTACACTGTTCTTATATTCCTCTAAGCTATATATGGTTCTTTCCTTATTTAATACTGAGCGTGTGAGTTACTCCCTTGATTATAGGGATACTTGTGTTAATTGGGAACTGATTGATATTCAGTCCCACAATCACTGGTTAATCCTGGTTCTTTCCTTATTTAATACTGAGCGTGTGAGTTACTCCCTTGATTATAGGGATACTTGTGTTAATTGGGAACTGATTGATATTCAGTCCCACAATCACTGGTTAATCCTGGTTCTTTCCTTATTTTTCATCAAGTTTTCAAAACTATATATACTCTATTCATACAACACAGAAACGAACTAATCTGTTAAAAAAAATCTCTCTCACAATCTTAAAGACTTTTTGCTCTCTTCTATGCTACTTACTACTACTCTGGGTTAGCCAGCTGCAAGCTAAGGCTAGCTATTGTGCATTCTCCTACTTTCCTGTTTGTGTCATTGCTTTCTTCACTTCACTGATATGTTCTAATTTATATTTCAGTCTTCAAACCAACGTGTTTCCTTCACTGTTGTGATTCATCATGCTTCTAACTTACTTACTTATTCTTCAGCATATATTTAGGATCCTGAACTCCCCTTTGCATGTTTAAATTAGGTTTTATTTGTTTATGACCAGCATGTTTCTGTACACTTAGCACCTACCTCTTACATGCCTATGACTGGCACATTAGTTGAACCATGGCCTTAGGTGTTAATCTGACCTAGCATTGTACCCTCCTGATCTTCTAGACCCTTAGAAGTTCTTGATCGCATGTCTGTGTGCTTATCTGCCTGTTGTATGTATGCCCTTACATGCTCTGTATTTGTCCCTAATCCCATTACCCCTTTTTGTGATTGTTGGACTATCCTTGGTCCTTGTGTGATGTTAAGCTCCCATTTCCTTCTTCAAAACTGTTTTCTTACTCACTCTTTCTCAAAATTGTTCCTTACTTAAACCCTTTTAAATAAAAGCACTCTCACACACACTCTTAGAAGTTTAAGTTCAGCCCCCTTCGTGTGAGCACTACTTTGGAACCCTTTGAGTACCCTCTAAACTCTGACACACAAGGCTGTCACTTCCACACTGCACATGTTTAATTCTTTTGGCTATGTCTGGGTGTGAGCACTGTCCGGGAGCCCTTGAGGTCCTTAGGGAACTCTGACACATCCGGATTATGGAAGGCTATGCAATACCAAAAGGCAGTGAGGTTTGGAAGATCTGGGCCTAATTGAAGGCTCCCTATAGAAGTAACTTCTTATTTTCCTTTGGTTGTGTAATTCATAAATCCCTGGCCTGTAATGATTTGTGAACAACTCAGGGGATAGATAGTGAAAAGGGAGGGGTAGCTACGCATGCATTAGCTATTAAAGGGATAGAAATAATGCTATTAGACCTTATTTCCTATCTGTGCAATAAAGATCATGTTTAGGCCCATGTGTTGAAATTCATGCATTAGAAATCATGCAATTAGACTTTATTTCCTATCTGTGCAATAGAGATCATGTTTAGTCCCGCATGTTCATATTCACACATTAGAAATCATGTTTGTTAGGTCTCATGCCCACTGTTTTAGCATGTTCACTCTTACTTAGAAAATTCTGCTAATAAATGGTATTTCATACTGTCATGTTCCATACTGCTATGTATGCTTAGAAATCTTGTCCTAGGCTAAACAACATTAAAATAAGTTATCACTCTAGCATCCTCTGAAACCATTATTAATACTGTAATTACTGAGCATTTAGAAATCATGCTTAGAATTCTGCATACGCATCATTCTGCATCCCTATCAGTGCATTAGACATCATGTTATAGGTCCCTAATCGCTCAACTATATTTAGTCTAATTACTAAGGTATAAAAAGTATAACCACCCACTCAGTTTTTCTCTAAAGAACAACTGGCAATGCTTCTGTGTTCTGAACAACCTAGAACAACATGTTTAGGTAATAACTTGCAACAGTTCCTTTAATAATTCTGTTAATATACACTGTCCCCGCCTAGGTAAGCCTTAGGTGATTAATTTTTCAAAAAATTAGAAATTTGTCTCTCCTGTGTGTGTTGCTTAAAATAGGTATTCCTTTTAAATCAGTAGGCAAATTGATTAAGAACATGTTTTCCTTGAGTTATAAAATAAGTTTGCCTATCTGTTTATCCTCTGAATTCACCTAGATACCATGTCTTAGGATCTTAATTAACAATACTGCCTTTATATGTGTTTGAATTGTGTTAATTATATGCATTATCTGCAGAGGAAAAATCTGAGCCTCTTATATGCTCCTATGCGTTTCCCACTGACTGCAGTCCTATATGTTCCTTGCTTGTCGCCTTAGAATCCTACCCCTTTAAACCTGAGGGTCTGCCTAATACCTACCTTTTAGGATAGTAGTCCTAACCTCCTCCACGACTGATAGGATGGGACGGGTAAGAACACGCAATAGAATCCGTGACCAACACTCGCTTTAATCACCTTTACGGGGTGGGAAGGGTAGAATATGGATATGATGACCGGTGCGCTAATACCACGTGTAGACCCTCTTCGAGGAGTGATTACTGGGTATTGCATTGATGTGATCCATATTATTATAAACCTAGGACACTTGTATACGGTAGTTCGTAATTATCCCTACTGTTTTTTTTCTAAACACCTGTATGCTTAAGACTTAAATCCCCTTTTATTTGAGCCTTTACTTGTTATTTGCTATTTGTACAAATTCACGAAACCATTTGGCCGGGAACCACACTTGTGGATCCTGAGGGGTCTCGAACACCTTCCCTTTAGGATAATTTCAAGCCCTGACCCAAATCTCTGGTTAGCAACGTAGTTGTAATTGAACCCCTTAGGTGCCCTAACGCACCGTTAAAATCGTTAGGTGGCGACTCTCCAAAATATGCAAACCCCCTTTCCCGAAAGGAAATATTTGTCCCAACCAATGTCATGAACCCGGTCCTCCGCTGAGGAGGAGGAAGAAAAAGGGGTGCGCGACAGCATGACGACTCTGCTAGGGATTATAGGCTTTTACCATTTCAAATTGTTTCGTGAATTTATGCCTTTATTTTAAACACTTGCACCCTTTCCCATTCCCTTTGCATGCAATTAATTGTTTACTTTGAGTATTTATTTCCAAATGTAACTGACATGTCTCTTTGTTTCCTATTGTAACTGCTTTAAATCATTATTACCGTTTTTACCGCTTTCTTTAACGTGCACTACGTGACAACTTATTTTTAATACTTATTGCATAAATCATGCTCAACATTCATACTCCACTCGTGCCAAACAAAATACTATAGCAACGCTTGATGAGTGGTTGCGCCCTTCCTATATTATCACCCCCTAAATTCGAAAAGGCTTATTGAGTTGTCCGCTCGAGGGTACCAGTCTAAAATCCTATAGAAACCTTACTCTGTTAAACTATTGCATGCATCATGGTCAAACCTAGTCAAGTTAAAGTGTCGTCCGCACGATAGCTTTTTAAGATAGCCTTATCCAAAAGTCCGCCGGGTAACCCAAACGGACGCCCTCACGTTCTGTGCATTTATTTGGAGAACTAAATGCTTCCTACTAATTATTGACGTTAAATAGTTGAGTCCGGTGGGGGTAAGGGCCTAACCTATTTGTTTTGCAGAAAAAAAGAAAAGAAAATGAGGCACGAAGTCCCCAGATTCGGCATGGTCTCCAACATCCACCCAAAATTGCTGAGTTGGTGGGAGGATCTACACTCTAGCGACAAAGCTATCTTCAGGAAACACTTGGGTAATCTACCATCTCTTCTGGAAATTCAGCCTAACAAAATGATAGTAGAGGCTGCTACCCTGTTCTGGGATCGTGAAAGATCCGTTTTCCACTTTGGGAACATCGAAATGGCACCGTTGATATAAGATATAGGAGGGATGGCTAACCTAGTATGGGAAACTCCGGGGTTGCTGATACCTGAGAACCGCACAGGCAGAAGTTTCCTCAAAATAATGGGTCTGAAAAAGGACGCGGAATTGGGTATGTATGGACGATTCGTACATTCCTTTTGACTACTTGTACGAACCGTATGGCTACAACAAATCATACCCTACCGACCATGACGAGTTTGCTATCACCTCTCTAGGGCATGTCCACCGCCGAATGTGGGATGACCACATTGCTTTCCATCACCCGAAGCGAATGAAATATATCCCTGACATGTTCTCTCAACCTGAAGATGCTGAAGGATGGGTCGAGCTCTTTGATAACCTGACTAAAGAACAGGTTCAATGGATGTTCGAATGGTTTCCAACGGATGAGTTCATCATTCGATCCCGAGACGCATCGTTTCTGGTACTAATTGGTCTAAGGGGGACATACCCTTACGTCCCTCTTCGAGTTATGAGGCAGGTAGAAAGAAAGCAAGTCACCCCTAGGGTCGAGAAGATGAGCCATCTCCAAGCCGACTTTCAAAATAATGACAGTACTCACAAGTGCCAAGCTCAGCACCTATGGCACTGCAAGGTTATACTTGAGAAAGATACCATCGATCCGGACAGGTATCACGTCGGTTATACTCCTTTCTATCTTGGCTGGTTAGAAGAAGATCTGGGTGGTCAGAGCAAGCCAGTGTATGTCCAAGGTCACAGGGTTACAGATGAAAGGGCTGAAACACAAGTCAAGTTCAACCAGTTGCGTAAAAGGATCCAGGAAAATGAGGATGATCACCACAAGATACATGAGTCCAACAAAATAATGATCGAAGAATGGAAGGACATGGCTATTAGCGCCAACAAGAGGCTGGGGTATTTGGAACGAGGTATAATCGATTTGGAATAAAAGTTCATCAAAAGGGTTGAAGATTGTCAAAAAGTTGAGGGAGCTGCAGGGGGATACTTAGCCAGAACTTATCTGCTACTGGGACTTCGCGAGCTGGGAAAGCTGTTAGAAGAAAGCAGGAATGCCAAATCTGGGGAAGGTCCTTCTGGGACCAAGTAGATAGGAATGTCTTTTATTTTTCTATCAATGTAATAAGTCCAATGGCCATTAGTGATTTTTATTTTTTCGTCTGTCGTTTTGGGATTTGTCTTTTATAATCAATAAAATGAGGCATTTAGCATTTTAAGTTCTCCAAATCAATTTGTCGCTAGGCCTACCTCGGGCACAAAGAGGTCCCCAACTTAGGACACACTTTCATTTCCGCATTATGTGTTTAAATACTGCAATGCTCTTTTCATAATCCTCACTGACTTGGTTACCTTTTNCCAAGAGCCCTCCACCTACTCCTCCCCTAGTCCTCCTAAGGACAAAGACAAAGGCAAAAGTAAGATGGAAGAGTCCAGCGGCATCAGAAAGGAGAATGTGATTGAAAGGGTAGAGGCCACTGATGGCCGAGTTATTTAGGTCCTGCATGAGAACATGTCGCCACTTGAACAAAAGTTGCTGAAGTTTCAAGAAGAACTTGATCAAGTCAGGAATTTGGCCAACTTGTCATTTTCCCTCAACGTCCCTGACGTCAACCTTCCAAATGCTCAAAACCCCGCACCTCCACAAAATATCCCAAGACAGCAAAATCATCCCGCACCCCAGCATCACACTACTCCCCCAAAGAACCAAACTCTCCCGACACAGTACAATACTTGCCACACCACAAATAACACCCCGCTACTCATCCCAGAACCTCAAAACCCCCACAAAAGACCATTTACACACCTATAAAAATACCATCTATGTGGAAACCATGACCCACTCCACTCTGCCTATCCCACTGGCATCCGAGTCTATTGAAAAGGATTTACTTATCAGGAACCTGGCCGAGGAGCTTAGGAAACTGACTAGCCGAGTCCAGGGTGTTGAAGGGATCGAGGGGATTGAAGGGTTGAATTATGAAAACCTTTTTATCCAGCCTGATGTCGAACTGCCCGAGGGGTACAAACCTCCAAAGTTCGAAATGTTTGATGGTGTTGGTGATCCGAGAGTCCATCTGAGGACCTATTGCGACAAATTGATTGGCATGGGAAAGGATGAAAGAATCCGCATGAAGCTGTTCATGAGGAGTTTGAAGGGAGATGCACTGTCTTGGTAAATTAGCCAAGACCCCAAGAAATGGTCAAACTGGGTAAGCATGGTGTCTGATTTCATGGACAGGTTTAGATTCAACACAGAGAACGCACCAGAAGTGTTCTACATTCAAAATTTTGAAGAAGAAGCCTACAGAAACCTTCCGCAAGTATGCTACTCGCTGGAGGTCCGAAGCCGCTAAAGTCAGACCTGCTCTAGAATAAGAACAGATGAACAAGTTCTTTGTCCAGGCTCAAGACCCGCAGTATTATGACCGGTTAATGATGGTTGAGGGCCACAAGTTTTATGACATCATCAAATTGGGTGAGCGGATTGAAGAAGGTATTAAAAGCGGTATGGTCACAAATTTTGAAGCCTTGCAAGCCACTAACAAGGCTCTACAGTCCGGTGGTGTGTCTAAGAAAAGAGATGTGGGAGCCGTAATGGTTGCACAAAGAACCAAGTCCCCGCTCAAGTACCAAACCTATCCGACCCCTCCACTCACATATCATCCAACACAAAATTACCAAGCACCCTCACCAAAATACCAGGATCCACCACCAAATTACCAAACTCTGCCACCTTCTTATCAAGCTCCACCACCCACATATCGACCTGCTTCGCCCAAATATCCACAACCCGCTCCTCTCTACCACACTTATAATTCCCAGCCATCTCATTACCAATCACCCCCGCACGCCAAAACTTCCCTAGACCTCGTCCCAATTTTGGTCGCCATCCTCCAAAGCAATACACCGCCATAGTCGAGCCCATTGACCAGCTATATGAAAAACTCAAAGCTGCTGGTTATGTTACACCTATCCCTGCTGCCACCACTGAGAATCCTTCTCAGAGTGTTAACCCAAACAAATCCTGTGCATACCAGTCGGCATGAAGGGACACACCATCGAAGAATGCCGTTTTCTGAAGGACAAAATACAGGCTCTCATTGACAACAAGATTATTGTGGCAAAACACCCCGCTCCAAACGTCCGCGACACTCCTCTACCAGACCATAAGGGTAGAGGTATCCATATGATTAAAATAGAAGATGATTGGGATCCCGAGGGGTCAATCGGGTTGATCGCAGAAGGCGATGACACAAAAAGATCCGCAGTCACTCTCAAACCGATCATAGTCCAGATTCAGCCATCTGAGGCCCCTGAGGTGAATATGTCTATACCATTTGAGTTTGAAGCAGTGCCACCAGCAAAGTCACCAGTGCCACTTGAAGTTGAGTTTGCATCTCTAGAAAATACACCAGCTTTGTTCGAGGTCGCAATCTTGCCACCCTGAACATACATTCCGTTTGAAAAAAGATGGCTGCACCAATTCCGGTGGCAATGTCAACCACGCCACCCTTCTATTCAAACGTCATTCCTTGGGACTACATAGCCGAGGCAAGAAGGAAAAGCAAGGTCAGGTCTGAGGAAATTGTCGCAACACAGGGTATGACAAGAACTGGTAAGGTATACACCCCTGAGCATCTGGCTGAGTCAAGTAAGCAGGCCCCCAACCGGCCTCCCCTTATCAAAAGAGGCCCCGATGACCTTTGGAGAAAGGTATAGGCTAAGGAGTATTTAGTCATCGACCAGATGAACAAGACACCGGCACAAATATCCATCCTCTCTCTGTTGCAGAATTCTGAAACACACAAAAATGCTTTGTCGAAAGTGTTGGGTGAAGCATATGTGCCAAACAACATCACTAGTAGGGAAATGACCAATATGGTAGGCCAGGTACTAGAGAGTCATAAAATCACTTTTCATGAGGATGAGCTACCACCTGAAGGATTGGGGCACAACAAAGCACTACACATCATCGTGCAGTGCGAGGATCATTTCATCACAAGAATCTTGATCGACGGTGGTTCCAGTCTTAACATCTGTCCGTTGATAATACTCAAGAAATTGGGTAAAGGTCTATATGAGATAAAGGATGGGGCGATCAATGTGAAAGCCTTCGACGATTCTCAGAGGTCCACCATGGGGGAGATTAGTCTGTGTCTACAGATGGGACCAACTTGGTTCGATGTGGATTTCCAGGTGATAGATGTTCCCGTATCCTACAACCTGTTGTTGGTATGACCCTGGATTCATGCTGCTGGGGCCGTAGCATCAACACTACATTAGGAGATAAAATTCGAGTGGAACCACCAAGAGGTGATTATTCATGGTGACGGTAGCAACCACATTTATAGTCGTCAAACTATTCCGGTGATTGACGGGAAAAGGAAGATAGGCAGAGGAACTTACCACCACATTGAACGGGTCAATGTTATCGATAAGGAAAAATGGTGGGATAACAAGATCGAGAGCATGCTGAACTGGAGAGGATATGAGCCAGGCAAAGGACTAGGTAAAAACCTCCAAGGGATCACGAAGCCCATAAAGCTCAAGGAACATGGCACCACTTTCGATCTGGGGTATGAGTACACTTGGCAGGAATTCAATGACTAGTCGCCACCTTGGTGCGGTCCCTATTACCCTTTGGAACAGCCGATACCTCATCTTGAGTAGACTTTCAAGCAGGACGACACTATCTACGGTTCAGATGAAGAAAAAGCACTTGCAGCAATGAGGAGTTTGTTCCTAGAGAATGATGATATGGATTGTTGTGTTGTTCTCGAGGGGGAGGGGTAGGAAGGCCCTTCCATACAGACCGTGATCAAGGGGGCATATCTCAAGAACTGGTCTATCAAGACAACCAAAGCCCGACGAGCCTCGGGGTAGCAAGGCTAAAACAAGCATTATTTACTGTTTATTTACTAAATGATTTCCCTTTTCCTGCATTTTTCCAATTTCTGCAATAAAGATCTTCAATGTTCAAAATAGTTATTCAATATATCAAAGCATCTTCTAAATTTCTCTTACGAATATGATATTTATTGCTATTGTTTTCTCTCATTACTTTATTTATATAGCATTACTATTACTTGTCTTGATGAACCGATGACTGTGGCATGCAATAAGGCAACGCAGCAAACAGACGTTGATTCAGAAGAGGACGACATATCCGACGATATTGTCAAAGAAGTTGAGAACTTTGAGAACAGACCTAAGTCCAACCTGGATGAGACCGAAGTTATCAACCTGGGAGATTCAGAAAACGTCAAGGAGACTCGTATCAGCATTCAATTGTCACCATCAGAAAAGAAAGAATACAGAGAGTTTCTAAGAGAGTATGAGGACGTATTTGCATGGTCGTATGATGACATGACTGGTCTAAGTACGTCTATTGTGGCTCACAAACTACCAACCAATCCAATGTGTCCACCAGTGAAACAAAAGCTCAGAAAGTTCAAACCCGACATGAGTTTGAAAATCAAAGAAGAAGTTACCAAGCAGATCAACGCCAAAATTCTCCGGGTATTGGAGTATCCGACATGGTTAGCCAACATTGTATCTGTGCCAAAGGAGGATGGGAAGTTCAGAGTCTGCGTCGACTACCGAGATCTCAATCGGGCCAGTCCGAAAGATGACTTCCCCTTGCCAAATATACACATTCTGATTGATAACTGCGCCAAGCATGAATTGCAGTCCTTTGTGGAATGCTTCGCTGGTTATCACCGGATTTGGATGGATGAGGAAGATGCTGAGAGAACGGCGTTAATTACACCGTGGGGAGTGTATTATTACAAGATGATGCCGTTCGGTCTAAAGAATGTAGGGGCCACCTACATGAGGTCCATGACTACAATATTCCATGACATGATTCACAAAGAGATCGAGGTGTACGTAGATGATGTCATTATCAAATCAAAGAAATATGCTGATCACATGGAGAATTTGGGGAAGTTCTTCAATAGGTTGCGAAAATACAATCTGAAACTAAACCTCGCAAAGTGTGGATTCGGGGTTCCTGCTGGGAAGCTGCTGGGATTTATTGTAAGCCGTCGGGGAATAGAATTGGATCCGTCCAAGGTTAAAGCCATTCAAGAGTTACCACCACCAAGGAACAAGAAAGACGTGATGAGTTTCTTGGGGAGGCTTAATTACATCAGTCGGTTTATAGCACAGTCTACAGTCATCTGTGAGCCATTCTTTAAGATGTTAAAGAAGGACGTTGCGACCAAATAGACCGATGATTGTCAAAGTGCTTTCGACAGAATCAAGGAATATATGTCAACACCACCAGTCCTAGTACCGCCCGATCCTGGCAGACCTTTGCTACTCTATCTTGCAGTATTAGATGAAGGTTTCGTCTGCAATCTAGGGCAGCACGATGAAACAGGAAGGAAGGAACAAGATATTTATTACCTCAGCAAGAACTTCACTCCATATGAGGCCCGGTATTCTCTATTAGAGCGTACTTGTTGTGCTCTAACTTGGGTCTCCCAAAAGTTGAGGCACTACTTCTGTGCCTGCACAACATATCTCATATCAAGGATGGATCCATTAAAGTACATATTTCAGAAGCCCATGCCCACTGGAAAGCTATCCAAGTGGCAAAACCTGTTGAGTGAATTGGACATTGTCTACATGACTCAGAAGGCAATTAAAGGACAAGCTCTGGCAGACCATCTTGCTGAGAATCCCGTAGACGGAGGATACGAACCTCTGAAAACATATTTTCCTGATGAAGAGGTGTCATTCATAGGAGAAGATATTGCAGAGTCCTATGATGGTTGGTGGATGTTCTTTGATGGAGTAGCAAACTTCAAGGGAGTCGGTATTGGAGCAGTACTAGTATCAGAGACCGGTCAGCATTATCCGATATCCGCCAAACTCAGGTTCCATTGCACCAACAACATGGCCGAATATGAAGCCTACATCTTGGGGCTCAATATGGCCATTGACATGAACTTCCAGGAGCTCTTAGTGATTGGTGATTCAGACTTATTGGTACATCAGGTACAACGAGAATGGGCAACAAAGAATTCTGAGATACTGCCGTATCTGCACCATGTACAGGGGTTAAGAGGGAGATTCATAAAGATAGAGTTCTGGTACGTCCCCAGAATTCAGAATGAGTTCGCTGACGCATTAGATACTTTGTCCTCAATGATCCAGCATCCGGAAAAGAATTTCATTGACCTTATTCCCGTAAAAATCCATAATCAGCCAACTTACTATGCCCATATCGAAGAAGAAGCAGACGGAAATCTTTGGTTTCATGACATCGATAAATACTTGGCAAAAGGAGAATACCCCGAGCTTGCAAATTCCACTCAGAAACGCACACTTCAAAGATTGTCCAACAATATCTTTCACAGCGGAGGAATCCTATATAGGAGGACTCCTGATTTGGGTTTATTAAGGTGTGTTGACCCGAAGGAAGCATCAAAGTTGCTAGAAGAAATTCATGCAGGGACCTGTGGCCCACATATGAACAGTTTTGTTCTAGCTAAGAAAATACTCCGAGCTGGTTACTTTTGGATGACTATGGAAACAGACTGCATCCAGTATGTTCGGAAGTGCCACCGCTTCTAGATACATAGGGATATGATAAAAGTGCCTCCAAGTGAGCTCAACGCAACAAGCTCACCATGGCCGTTCGCCGCTTGGGGTATGGACGTTATTGGACCAATTGATCCTACCGCTTCCAATGGCCACAGGTTCATTTTGGTCGCCATTGACTACTTCACTAAATGGGTCGAAGCAGCCTCTTACAAAGTAGTTACTACGAAATTTGTGGCCGACTTTGTCCGCGACCGCATTGTTTGTCGGTTCGGAGTTCCAGAGTCAATCATCATCGACAATGGTTCTAATCTCAACAGTGAATTGATGAAAGCTATGTGTGAATTTTTCGAGATCAAACACAAGAATTCCACAGCATACATACCTCAGATAAATGGAGCCGTAGAGGCCGCTAACAAAAACATCAAGAAGATACTAAGAAAGATGATAGAAAGGCACAAGCAATGGCATGAAAAGTTATCATTCGCCTTACTGGGATACCGCACCACTGTCTGCACATCAACAGGGGAAACTCCCTATATGCTAGTTTATGGTACAAAGGCTGTTATTCCTATCAAAGTGGAGATTCCGTCTCTAAGAATTATAAAGGAAGCTGAGCTCAGCGATGCAGAGTGGGTAAGAAGCCGTTATGAGCAACTAGCCCTCATAGACGGGAATAGAATGAATGCAGTATGTCATGGTCAACTATATCAGAACAGAATAGCCAGAGCCTTCAATAAGAAATTCAAGCCGAGACGATTCACACCACGGCAACTGGTGTTAAAGAAAATCTTTCCGCATCAAGATGAAGCCAAGGGGAAGTTCTCTCCTAACTGGCAAGGTCCGTACATGGTTCATAGAGTGCTGACAGGAGGAGCACTTATACTCGCAGAAATGGACAGAGAAGTCTGGCCCAAGCCAATCAATTCAGATGCAGTCAAACGCTACTATGTGTAATCTTTATGCTTTCTCAATGATGTAATTTGAACTACGCCTGACATGATTCCCGTTTAAGAGGGGATACGTAGGCAGCCTTATGGGTTCGGTCACAATTCAATAAAAATCTATTTTTCCCCGTAATTGGAAACTGGGGAAGAATTTTGATAAGGACCCTCAAAACTCCGAAGCAAGTTCAGCCAGTCCCGACGCGACCAGCAGTCAGAGACATCCACCTAGAAAACTGGGGCAGAATTTTGAGGAGGACCCTCAAAATTCCGTAGCGGAAGAGGTTGCAATGTCTCGAACCGTGTCACGTCGTCGGTTCATCTAAAACTATTTTTGATTATATATTACACTTTTATAAAAATCATGCATATTTATTTTTTGAAACAACTTGTTTAGCGAACGCTACCCCAATGATACAGACAATATCATCATGATCAAGCAAGCGATCCAAGTGGAGCCAGCAGGAATGCGAACTAAGCTTCCCCCTTTACAAAACTCACGATTTTTCTTTGGATGCAGGAACAAATTGAAAAAGCCCCAAAACATATTATCCGCTCAAAGGACATACATTATTCCTCAAACTCATTGCACACGCCAACATTTGTTATCAGCACAAACGATGCTTCATTATCACAATGCTTTACCGAAATTTAACACCAGCTAAGAATTTCTGTTGTCCTTCCTTAAATATTGCATAAGGCTACCTTTCTGCCTTCCGAGACTAAACGTGTATCCATATGCATCCGCATATTTCATAAGGCTACCTTTCTGCCTTCCGAGACTAAACGTTGTCTCCATCTGCATATGCATATTGCATAAGGCTACCTTTCTGCCTTCCAAGACTAAATATTGTCTCCATCTTCCTCCGCATATTGCATAATGCTACCATTCTGCCTTCCGAGGTTAAGATCTACCTCCATCTACATTGCATAAGGCTACTATTCTGCCTTCTGAGACTAAACGATGTCTCCATCTGCATTTGCATCTTTGCATAAGTCTACCATTCTACCTTCTGAGGCTAAGCTCTGCCTCCAATTTACCTTTCGAGACTAACCGCTATCTCAAGCACCCGTCTCTATCATTCTCTTCCTTTAGGGCTAAGCTCTGCCCTTTTTAATTCGCAAGACTAAGCTCTATCTTGTCAACATCATGCTATTGCATCTTCATGGGCTGAAATATCGCCAACCTATCCAAAGGCGTCATTGTTCGGAGGCACCATCCCTATGGCCCGAGAACATCATTTCATGGCTTGTGAATCCCTCATCAAAGCAATTCATGGCCCAGGACATCTTGTTCTAAAGACGTCATCCTTAACCGTCCAAAGATAGCATTCATCGTCCAACGCCTAAGGATTGACATAGATGCTTTAGAATAGGAAAGGAGTACCTTGAAGCGGCAGATGAGACTCATGGCAGTAGAGAAAGCTTCTTCCAGTCAAGATGATAAAGACAAGAGTGTTCTGGAGTCTTCGTTCGCTGAGCAGCTGTCCCGTGCCTCAGAGGAGATTAGAGACTTGAAAAACTTGGGGGGGCATAAGGAGGAATACTCAGGCGAGCTCGTGAAATCACTCACTTGTACTCAAGAGGACCTTCGTAAGGCTTTAGACAAATCTCAAACTCTAGAGGAGTCGATTGTATCGTTAAGGGCCGCCCATGAAGTTGTGGAAGCGGAGAAGGACGGATTGAGAGCTGAGCTTCAAGTATGGGCAAAGGATTATGAAGACCTTGAAGAGGTGGTTGTTGTCGATGTGAGCTGGGCGTACATGATTCTCGCCTTGACACATTGATGGAAATGAGTCAAGAGGGTTTTGACCTTAGTGCTGAAATAGCTAAAACTAAGGAAGCCATGGAGAAGGATCAACAAGGTCATAACCTCTCTTCACCTGATGGTGAGATTCCAGCCGCTCATGCCTCTTCATCCCTAGTTGCTCCCACTCCTTCTGCCAGTGAAGTCAACCCCTCTCTTGAAGAAATTTAGTTGGTTCATCCCTCTTTTTTTTCTTTGTAACAATTGGTGGTTACCCCCAGTCCCATCAGGGGTAAATTTGGATTTCCTTAAAGTCCCCAAATGACAACTTAGGGGCACCACAATGTATATAAAATTTTTATACGGCTAAGTATAAGTTAATACTTAGTTTTAGCCATTTTTAATATATTAATGTTAGTACGACTTTTATTGAGTTTCTGTTTTAACTCTTTAAGTCTGCATGCTTCATTTTTCGAGGTTTTAGTTTTACCTCTGAGTTTTGCATGTAGAATGTTTTAGACTACTCGTACCT
>ML368037.1:0-26025 GCA_005239505.1 Nicotiana paniculata
TTAAGAACATAAGCAGCTAAGCACCCTCCAAGTCATTGACTTTTCATATTTGGGTTTGATCGAATATTGTAACGTACAGTCAAATTTTTTCATAACAGCTTTGTTTGTTCTGAATTTTTTTTGACGTTATAACGAATAAAGGTGAAAATACATAATTCTAAGGGTGATCCTTCGTCGAAAAATTATATTGTATATAGATAAAATATTAGATTTTAATGATATATAACATATATTGAACACTTTTTATTGGAGATTTTATTTATTTATTTCAAGTTTTAACACCCTAGATGAAATTTCTGGCTTCGTCACTGATAGCCAAATGTTGTTATAGAAAATATATATATAATAATATAACATAAAAATTGATTCGAAATTTTTTTAATTTTTATAGAAAAATGTTGTTATATAAGGATGATACTTTATTTGTTTTATAATTCTTATCAACTTGGATTCATCGTTGAGCAAGAAGAAAGGTTTTAATTGGACCAAGGCACTGTTCCTTATTCACGTGCAGTGATAATAAGCCATTTTTCTTCTGCAGTTAGGAATTGATATTTCATGAAAGCATATGTAATAAAGTCAATTATAATATAAAAAATGATTTCATCAATTAGTGTTGAACTAATTGTTCATCAAATATTGTTGATCCAAACCTCATTTATGCATAACTGCCTTAAGAAAATTTCTTGACTTAAAAAATTTGTGCATCTGCCCTTTAACCGAACGTTCGTGAAGGTGAGCTAACAATATGGTGTGTAGTCCCCATCTTTCCACACAAAAAACCTTATCCACCAATTAGTGGCGAAGCCAAAAATTTTCTAGAAGATTTAAATTTGAAAGAAATAAAAAGAAATTCGATAAATAATATTCAATATATATATATATATTATATACCTCTAATTAAAATTTGATAATTAGCCAATATACCATATTGTTAGCTCACCTACCTTCTTTACCAACTTTGCCCTCTGTTCCAAAGATGACTCTGCCACCATTGCCTGCTAATATTCCTCTTCCCAACATGCCTTCACTTCCCACAATCCCGACCATGCCTACACTTTCACCTCCTCCATCCAATTAATCGGGTTGCGCGCTTCCAACATTTTACCTGTCTCATACCATTGGTTTCTACCGCATAATGTGTTTTTTTTCCTTTGGTCTTTTTAATCTTTTGAGTTATTCTTAACAATGTATGTTTAACAAAAAAATAGAATTTTCAGTCAAAGCATATATTTGTAACGATCCAACCGGTCGTTTGAGCATTTGCACTTCACTCGATAGTTTACGGGCATGGGTAGCTCCATATGATGTATTATGACTTATGTGAATCGTCGATTTTGGTTTTCATGTTATTAAGAATCGGTTTGGAAGAATGAATTTCATTGTTGAAGCTTTAAGTTGAAAGAGTTGACCAAGTTAGACTTTTTTGTGAATTTGACCCCAGAACAGAGTTTTGATAGTTCCGTTAGGTCCGGATGGTAATTTGGACTCGTGCGGATGCCCGGATTTGCATTTGGATGTTTCTAAAAAGTTTCGGCACAAATTGACGAAAATTAGAACTTTGAAAGTTTGGAAAGTTCATAAGTTTGACCGAGGGATTGACTTTGTGGATATCGTGTTCGGATTATGGTTCCGGGAGTTGGTATGGCTTCATCATGTCATTTGGGACTTGTGTGCAAAATTCGGGTTCATTCCGGGTTGGTTTTCTATGTTTCGTCACGAGCTATAAAAGTTGAAAGTTCAAAGTTTATCAAGTTCGATTTGAGGTGCGATCCGTCGTTTCGATGTTGTTATGTGTGTTTTGAGGCCTCAAGTAGGTCCGTGTTAGGTTATGGGACTTGTTGGTATATTTGGACGGGGTCTCGAGTGATTCGGGTGAGTTTCGGACGAGGTTCGGATCATATTCATTTCATGTTGCATTGCTGAAGATTTCTGGTTCTGGTGTGACCGCACCGCACCTAGGAGTGTTGGGCGCAGGTGCGGAGCCGGAGAAGTGGAAGTGTCATCGTAGAAGCGAGAAGAGGAGATGGGCGTGAGGATCGCAGGTGCGGCTTCTTGGACGCACCTGCGCAACCGCAAATACGGTTCAAGTGCGCAGAAGCGCGGTCGCAAATGCGGCTTAAAGACCGCAGGTGCGAGGGATTGTTGGGTTAGGCTGTTTTCGCTGAAGTGATGTTTTACCGCAAAAGTGATGGTCGCAGATGCGACAAATTGTCCTCAAATGCGGAAGTGCTGGGCAGAATGTTAAATATAAGGGTTCGTGATTTGGCTTCATTTTTTAAAATTTCCAAGCTCGGATTGAGGCGATTTTTGGAGCAATTTTCATCACAAGGATTAGGATAAGTATTCTACACTTGGTTTTGATCTTATTCCATGAATCTATGTTTATTTTTGGCAATTGGTTGATGAATTTTTAAAAAGAAATTGGGGGTTTTAGCCTAAAGTTTCATAATGTGAGTTTTTGAGTTTTGAACATCGAATTAGAGTCAAATATGAGTGAAACTAGTATGGTTGGACTCATAATTGAATGGGTTGATGGATTTTGTGAGCTTTTTCGGGTTCCGAGGTGCCGTCCTGGGTTGGGTTTTTTGGCCGATTTTGAGCTTTTGATTCAAGATTTGATCTTTTACGATCGGGATTGGTTCCTTTAGCATTGTTTGATGTATTTGAGTTGTTTTTGGTTAGTTTCGAGCCGTTCTGTGGTCGGAACATGCGGGATGGCATTTTTTGGAGCATCGCTTGGCTTGCTCAGTATTGGAATTGTTTTGTTCGAGATAAGTAACTCTTCTAAACTTAGTGCTGAGGGTATGAAACCCTGTAATACGTGTTATGTGATTGGTATTGAAGTGACGCGCATGCTAGGTGACAGGTGTGTGGGCGTGCACCATGTGAAGTAGGACTATGTTGCTTCTATGGCACTGTATAGTGGTCCTACTTTGTTGATATTCGTTTTATCATCATGTGATAAGGTAATCGAGCTTTAAATCATGCTAGATATCATGTTTAGGCTTTATGCCGATACTGTTGGAAACCATAGTGGTCGTTTCTTGCTGTCACATCAATGATTTCATTGATATTTCGTACTCATTCATATTCATGCATTCATATTATACCTCAGTCTCAGTTTTTATTTACTGATACATCATATCATTGTTGTCGGTCTAGTTTCATGATGTTGTGGGCCCGTGAGTGAGACTGAAGAGATTGAGGACTGAGTGAGGCTGAGAGTCTGATTATGAGTGACAGTATTGGGATCGGGCTGCACGTCGCAACATGTTATATTGATTTATGCCTAGATCTGGCTTATGATAGTGCTTGGGCTGTAGGAGCCCCTCCGGAGTCTGTACACACCCCCAGTGAGCGCGGTTGATTATATTGAGGGATGGATTCTTCCCTAGACATGGATATTGTCCGAAGCATTATATACCTGGAGATGGATCTTCTCTATGGGCCGGATTGGCCCTACCCAGTACTGAGTGACTGTTGGTCAGTTGATGTATATATTCCGGGACAGATCTTTCCTGGACCGGATTGGTCATATACGGCACTGAGTGATTGGGCATGATGAGCATAAAGTGTGAGACAGTGAGATTGAGTACTCTGAGAGTGTGAGTACATGAGCTCATCATAGAGATGCATTGCATTTGTCATGCGTACTTGAGATACATGCATATAGATGCATTTCCTTCTACTACCCAGTTTTGGGACATTTATGATTTTACCTGTATCTTGACATGTAGGCATAGAGACGTGTTTTCCTCATGCTATCTGAAAATGAAACATCTTACTTATTGTTGGAAGGATGATGGGTATAAATTATTCATGTAATTTCATATGTAAAAAATAAGTTTTTAAAATAAAATATGAATAATAATATCCTATCCTCACATATTTTCTAACAAATCTTGTAGGAAGAAGAAATTATGGCAAAAGAAGGAAAGAGGCTAAAAGATAAGAGAGTGAAGCAAATCCACAGCTGCACACATCATATTCATATTCGCAAATGTGGAATATACATATGAGCTTATGGAAAGAGACAATTAGAGATGAAAAGGAGCATAGTTGCATATGTGAAATCTATATACGCAAGGTCACGTTCACATACATGGAACCTACATTTGCAAGTCTAACCTATGAAGTGATGAATGGAAGCAAAAGAGTTATAGATGCATATGTGAAAACTATATACGCAAAGGTCACATTTGCACACAAGGAACCTACATTTGCAAGACTAACTCATGAAGTCAAGAGTGAATCACAAGTGCCATAGTTGCATATATAAAATTTACGTACACAAAGGTCACTTCGCATACATGGATTTCAGATTTGCAAAAGCGAAATATGACAAAACCTACTCATCTTTTCCTATAAATAGCAAGCTCTCTTTGTATAAGCATATCCAATCTTTGCAAGACAAGAACTAATCTTGGTCTTTCTTTCTTTTCTTTCCTTATAGTAAAAATATTTCTAGTCTTCTAAATATCCTTTTTAGCTTTTCTTACTCCATAATGGAGTAATTTCTTTTTGTTGGGATAGTTGATGAAACTTGATATATTTTATAATACTATCTTAGTTTTTATATATTCTTGGCTTGAAATATTTTATTTACATTTCATACTGTGCTGAAATGATTATTTTTAATTACTCTATCATCACATCTATATATTTTATCTCTAAGTTATTCATATATTAATTTTGTAATTCTCGCTGAGCAAAATTAATATATAATAACTGATGAATAAAATAGTAGTGTCAAAAGTAATTTTTATTATTTCAAGTCATTAATCTTGCTTGCCTCGGTTTTAATTCTCACGGAGGAATTATTTGGCAAGATTATTGATCCTTAGTAAAAATATTCTCACGAAGTTTTTACTTTCTTTTAGCACAATTCAAGCAAGAAAAATATTTTGGTTTAAACGTCACTAGTCTTACATTGATTAATTAACATAATTCTCAAGGAGTGTTATTAATTGGTTATTTCTTAGTGAATAAAATATAATTATATTAGAAATAAGCAATTATTCTTTAGAGAAATACATGTAGAAATTGAGATTTTATTATAGTAATATTATCAAGTGAATTCAATGATTCCCAACTCTTTTTTAAAATCATAAATCTTCCAAAAGTTATTTGTTTTGTTTAAGTAATTAACAAATTTTAAACCTCACTCACCTTTCATCAATTTGATTCTCTCAAATAGTAGTGAAAATATTACAAGTCTGTAGAATAGATTATCCAGTCTCTGTGGGACGATATCTTATACTATATTAGAATTTGACAGAGTACGAACAGAACATTTCAATACACATTGGCCTCGTCAAAGGATTTTTGGGAAAAATCACAATGTTCAAACTTACTCGTATGTTTGCCATTTTTGGTAAAAGATTTGGGTTTTCACTGAGATACTTGAAAAGCATGCCTATTTTCTTGAACTGTGAACGAGCTGAGTATTTTATTCCTGAGATACCTCTTTTATTACTTGTACTATGCTATTATGAACTGTTGTGGAATATTGGTATTGGACCGACCTTGTGATAGCTCGTCACTACTTTCAACCTAAGGTTAGGTTTGTTACTTACTGAGTACGTGGGGTCAGATGTACTCATAATACTCTTTTACACCTTGTGTGTAGATGTTGGTTGCTAATATTGCCGTGGTCGATGGGAGCTGGATTGAAGATGTACCTGCATCCCGGCTTTAGCCGCCTCTTGTTCGTGGTAGCCTTAGATCTATAAAACTCTGTTTATGTACTTTTCAAACAAACTATGTATTTATTTCATTTCAGCTTTGTAAACTCTATTCTTAGAAGCTCATGACTTGTACTACCAGTCTTTGGGAAATGTATAAAATTCAGTAAATTACTATCGCTTATTTGTATTGTTAATATCATTGGAATTGGATAGTTACTAGTTGGCTTACCTATCGGGTTGGGTTAGGTGCCATCACGAATAGTGGATATGGGTCGTGACAAGTTGGTATCAGAGCTCTAGGTTCATAGGTTCTACAAGTCATGAGAAACTGTCTATTAGAGTCTTGCGGATCTGTATGATGACGTCCATACCTATCTTCGAGAGGCTACATGACATTTAGGATATATTTACCATCTTTCTTTCCTTATCGTGCGACATTGATTCAGCTTGAAGCGTAACCCTTTGAATTCCTTCCACGCATTCGTATGCGCATATTAGCGCTCAATATCAACTTTGCAATGACAAATTTTGATTCCATAGTTGAGGTGCGAGATGTGATATTGGCATGCTGATGATGTGTCAGTCCGGAGGACTTGAGGCTGGTTTTTTACGGTAGCATGAGCACGAAGATTTTGATTGGGTGAGCACGTGCTTTTGGGATATATATGTCCGGTGGTTTCCCTATCAGTGGAATTTGTGATTGGATGACTATGTGGTGAGTATGATGTGACTGTGAGATATGTTCAGATTGTTCGAATGTGGCGAGAAAAGTTTATTTGAGATGTAGAAAGGACTATTGGGTGTTTGGTTTCTGTCTTAATGCGACGTATGGTTTCGAGTTATGAGTGTATCGAAGGATCTTTCCTGTTGCTTAATGCCGAGACGAATTAGGTTCTCGTGTATTATTATGGAGGTCAGACTCACGAAGATTGAGTGATTGCGTAGTAGTTGTGGTTGTGAAAGGGTATGAAGAGATGTCAGATTGAGGCTAAGCAGGTGGGTTATCTCTTGCGGGGTGTCCTGAGATTGTGTGATCCCTATGTTGTATTGTAGAGAGTTCCCTTTTGCCAGTGAATTATATGTGTTGCAATTTGAGTTTGGATCGCCTATGGTAGTTGACTTGGCTGTTACTAGGGTGAATGCAAAATTTGCAGATGATTTGAAGTACTATGTGAGTTGTTTACTTGAGCTTATGGAGAATTCAGTTGAATTTCACTACGGTATAGAGGCAGTACTAGATTATGGGTAGTTTGAGTTATTATGTATTTTGATCTATGGCTTTGAGCCAAGTGGGGGAGTCTGCTATCGACGAGTTGATTGCACGATTATGTGTTGTATTGGTTTTGGTTCGAGGTATACAGGTTGTATTACACTCTATGGGTATATGGAAATCATGAAATAATTGAGTGGTTATCCGTGAAGGATGTACTGTGCATGGAGTAGGAATTCGCTCGGTTACTTAGGAGTACAGGTTGCTCCCCCGTGTGTTGGTGTGCTAATGGGAACATGCCATTTGGTCTGTTTGATCGATTTAATTGAGATTTGAGAAGAGTGGATGACTCTCGAGAATGATTCGAATGGATTCATGATTTAAATGTAGCGATTTGGAATTTTCAAGAATTGTATATGGCTAGAAATTGGGAGTTACATTGGACGGTATCGAGACTTGTGGAATTTTTATATCATCGTGGGTTATGCATTTCAGTATCAAAGAGGTGAAGGAAACAATTTTAGGTCCATATAAGGTCTCTTTAGAGTGGGTGTCTCAGTTGTGGTGCTTTGGGGTGTTTAGGAGGGAAGTCATCGGCTTATGGGCCTTCCGGCGTTGTGATTTTATACTAGGGTCTCTTGTGTGGTGAATTGTGGTTAAGGATCGATGTGTACTAACAAGGAGAAAGCAAATTGGAAAGGACTTGGATAAATAGGACAACTTAGTAGTAGGTTGGATCAATACAATAATGGGTATGATCGTTTCCTTGGGTATTTATGACGTGGCTAGTCTCTACAGGTGTTTCGTGGCAATGCTCTTGGGTTTTGGAAACATGCGTGGCTGGGTTGAGTTAAAGAGATTCGGTTATGATAGCTTGATTATGTGCAAATGGGTTTCGAAAAGTTCTCAATGGTTTTTACCAAGGTTTGAAGGGTATATTTCCTACTGGCGTGAGGATCATGTGGTGCATGGTGAATTTCTCCCGAATGAAATCAAATGGAAGGTCCTTGGCTAATTGAGTATGTAGTAGCGTGTGATTTGGAGTGGACTATGAAGTTCTCGTATTTTTCATATGATGCCATTGTATATGCGGTGTGTTGTGTGGGATTGAGATTTACGTGAGCGAGATCACAGTTCAGTTTTGAAGGGAAGGTCATAAAATTCGTAGGCAACATAGACGGTTTCAAACGACTAGATAAATGATATTACTATTTGGTATGGCTTGATGAGAGTATACATTTCAAAAGGGGCAATGTGTTTTGATGTATGTATACTTTCAATAGTACTGCGACACTCTCTTGGTTAATTGACTGCTGATATTCAAATTTTTCTATGTGGCACAGAAGAATTTTAGAAGTATTCCTCATGGGATGATCGTGTATGAGAGATGTTTTAGACATTTGGCGATGAATTTGGGATCAGATATGGTGATTCATGTGTTCTATGGATTTGGAGACTAGGAGTTCTCAGGAGCAGACTGTTCCATGGCTGGGGTTTGTGAAGTCATGGACGAAGCTAGCCAGATGATAGTATGTGTTATGATTCAGTCAATTGTGGGCTTTCAGAGGTTAACTTATCTATTTGTAGGTGCCCGAAGTCGATTTGATGGTCCATTGGTAGACCCAATTAGGATTTGTATTCTACACCGAGTCGGATTGGTTGGCTTTATAGTGCCATTGGTGCGGGATGTGCCATTTAGTTGGTGCTGAGCTTATTCGTGTTCTGAAATTTTCTGTGAGTTATTCTTCTATGCTACGAGGATTTGTGATTCGTTGGTTTTAGGCACACATGGTGCGGTTCTATTGTGGTCTTATAGCGGAAATTGAGCAAGATGAGTAATTGGGTAGTGCATGATTGAGGGCGTATTGGTTATGTTCTTTCGGGTTTTTTGTGGCATTGCTTCATCCGATTCTCCATGGTTATGCTAATGCACTTTGGGTACTTTCTGTCGAATTTCGCGTGGTTATTGATTTTGAGCAGGGTGACTCGAGATATATTATATGGACAAGCGTTTGGATGGAATCGCGCATTGCAGCAGAGTTATGTTGAGGTATGAACCTTTGAGTTAGAGTCGGGTGATGGTTCTACGGTGTGTGATAGGTTCTTTAGCAATGCATTATGGTGGTACCCGTTGAGCCTGCAGGACAATTCTCTTGATTGAGTCATTTTTGTGACTGAATATTGTTGATATATTGCATCTTGGGTTATGGTTACGTCTTGGTACAGCTTGTTCAGACTTATACAGAGTGTTGATGCGGGATTCTGATCTTACAGAAAATTTCGGATGTTGGAAATTGGATTCTGAGGCTTAGGGGCTAGGTTGAGTTAAGAAATTTCAGTTATGTTATGTTATCAGACTTATATGTGATAGGGTGACGTGAGATCGCCCCCAGTTATGTGCACGATAAGGTCAAATGGTGATTGATGGATTTGGAACGACTTTTGGCACTTTGAGGACGAACATATGTTTAAGTGGGGGAGGATGCAACAACCCGACCGCTCGTTTGAGCATTTGCACTTCGCTCGGTAGTTTATGGGTATGAGCAGCTCCGTATGATATACTATGACTTATGTGAATCGTCAGTTTTGGTTTTCAGGTTATTCGGAATTGGTTTGGAAGAATGAATTTCATTTTGAAGCTTTAAGTTGAAAGAGTTGACCAAGTTAGACTTTTTGTGAATTTGACCCCGAAACATAGTTTTGATGGTCCCGTTAGGCCCGGATGGTGATTTTGGACTCGGGTGTATGCCCGAATTTGCATTTGGATATTTCTATAAGGTTTCGACACAAATTGTCAAACAGTGTAACTTTGAAGGTTTGGAAAGTTCATAAGTTTGACCAAGGGATTGACTTTGTAGATATCGGGTTCGGATTGTAGTTTCGTTAGTTGGTACAACTTCGTCATGTCATTTGGCACTTGTGTGCAAAATTTGGATTCATTTCGGGTTAGTTTGCTATGTTTTGGCACGAGCTATAGAATTTGAAAGTTCAAAATTCATCAAGTTCGATTTGAGGTGCGATTCGTCATTTAGATATTGTTATGTGTGTTTTGACGCATCAAGTAGGTCCGTGTTAGGTTATGCGACTTGTTGGTATATTTGGACGGGGTCCCGAGTTGCTCGGGTGAGTTTCGGACGAGGTTCGGATCATTTTAATTTCATGTTGCATTGCTGAAGATTTCTGGTTCTGGTGTGAACGCACATGGGGAGTGTTGGACGCAGGTGCGGAGCCGCAGAAGTGGAAATGTCATCGCAGAAGCAAGAAGGGGATCTGGGCGTGAGGATCGTAGGTGCGGGTGTGTAGACGCAGATGCAGTTCAAGTGCGCAGAAGCACGATCGCAGAAGCCGCTTAAAGTCCGCTGGTGCGAGGGATTTCTCGGCTAGGCAGTTTTCGTAGAAGCGAAGTTTCACCGCAAAATGGTGGTTGCAGATGCGACGAATTGGCCGCAAATGCGGAAGTGCTGGGCAGAATGTTAAATACAAGGGCTCGTGATTTTGGCTTCTTTTTTTTACATTTCCAAACTCGGATTAGGGTAATTTTTTGAGCAATTTTCATCACAAGGATTGGGGTAAGTATTCTACACTTGGTTTCGATCTTATTCCATGAATCTATCTTCATTTTTGGCAATTGCTTGAGGAATTTTTAAGGAGAAATTGGGGGTTTTAGCGAGAGTTTCATAATGTGAATTTTTGAGTTTTGAACATCGAATTCGAGTCGGATTTGAGTGAAACTAGAATGGTTGGACTCAGAATTGAATGTGTTGATGGATTTTGTGATTTTTGTCGGGTTCCGAGGTGCGGACCCAGGTTGGGCTTTTTGGTCGATTTTAGGCTTTTGAGTCAAGATTTGATCTTTTATGATCGGGATTGGTTCCTTTAGCATTGTTTTATGTATTTGATTTGTTTTTGGTTAGTTTCGACTCGTTCGGAGGTCGGAACGTGCGGGATGGTATTTTTTGGAACATCGCTTGGCTTGCTCGGTATTAGAATTAGCTTATTCGAGGTAAGTAACTGTTCTAAACATAGTTCTGAGGGTATGAAACCCCGTAATACATGTTATGTAATTGGTATTGAGATGACGCACATGTTAGGCGACGGGTGTGTGGGCGTGCACTGTGACGAACCGACCGATCGTTTTGAGCTCTAGCGCGCCGTTCAAAAATTTGAGGCCCCGAGTAGCTTCACTTCAGGTATTATGACTTGCATGCATGATCATAATTGAATTTCAGGAAGTTCGAAGTTGATAAGAAAATTCTCATTTCGGGATCTTTAAGTTGGAAGAATTGACTAATGTGTGGTTTTTTAGTAAATGACATCGGAATCGGGATTTGAAGGTTCCAACATATTCGTATGATGATTTTTGACTTGGCGTATGTACGGATTGGGTTTTGGATGAATCAGGAGTGTTTCGATGCCTATTAAGGAAGTTGGCATTTTGGAAGAATTTCATAAATTTGGATTGAGGTGTATTTCAATGATATCGATGTCCGTTTGGGATTTTGAGTCTGGGAATAGCTCCATATGGTGATTTTCGTATTGGGAGCGCGTTAGGAAGTGGAATTGGAGGTTCGTAAGTCATTTCGGGGTCATTTGGCGAAAGTTATAAATCTGAAGGTTTTTGAGAAGTTTGACCGGGAGTGGACTTTTTTATATCGGGGTCGGATTCTGATTCTGGAAGTTGGAGTATGTCTGTAATATCGAATGTGATCTGTGTGCAAAATTCGAGGTCAATCGAACGTGATTTGATAGGTTTCAGCATCGAATGTCGAAATTGGAATTTCTTAGTTTTATTAGACTCGAATTGGGTTGTGATTTTTGTTTTTATCGTTGTTTGATGTGATTTGAGGCCTCGAATAAGTCTGTGATATGTTTTGAGACTTGTTAGTATGTTCGGACGGGGTCCCAAGGGGCTCGGGTGAGTTTCGGGGTGGTTTCGGACCATTTTTAGGCCATTTTAGTTGCTGGTTTTTGGTTACAGCAGTGTTCTATGCGATCGTGGGGATCTGGACGCGATCGCGATGAGTAAAATGGGAGAAATTGGCTAGTGCTTCGCAATCGCGGAGGAGCTTTCGCGATCACGTAGAGGAAATATTCTGCTGCACTAACCCGACTTTGAAAGCTTATATCTCTCAATCTATAAAGAATTTGAAGATGATCTAAAACTGAAAGTTTTAGCCCTTTGCGTCTAGATTTCAGAAAACTAAACCATTTGGAATTTGGAGTTGTCTACAAAGAGTTATTGTTGAAACACTACAGCCTGTCCGAGAAGAGTTTGGAAATCGCATTGTGTTGCATAGGGATGACTTTGGCAGATCATATCTCGTAATCTATAAGGAATTAGGAGATTAGAAAAGAATAAAAGTTGTATTTGGTGTCTAGTTTTCAAAAAGTCAAACCATTTGCAATTTCGAGTTTTTTACAAAAAGTTATGACCATTATACTAGAGGCTATCCGGAAGAGCTATGCACTTGTTCTTCGCGATCGCGAAGCCTTTACCGTGATATTTTTGGTTGAGAAAAGTTGTGCTTCGCGATCGCGGAGCATTTTTCGTGATGGTAATGAGTAAATACCTGGGCAGAAGCTATATTTCGAGGTTTCGACCATTTTTAACATATTTGGAACTATGGAGCTCGGATTGAAGCGATTTTTAGGCGATTTTCACCATATGGATTGGGGTAAGTGTTCTATATCCGAAAGTAATTATACTTCATGATTCTATTGTTCTATTAATCATTTATTTCGGATTTAAACGGAAGAAATCAAGATTTTTGCAAAACTTTTAAAGAACAAAAATTTAAGATTTGGAGGTCAAGTTGTTTCGGAATTTGATAAAATTGGTATTGTTGAACTCGTATCGGAATGGGTTGTCAGATTTTGTGAGTTTCATCGGGTTCCGTGACATGGGCCCCACTGCTAACTTTTCGAGCGGAGTTTTGAATTTTTATAAATTGTTAAGTTTCAAGCATTTAAGTATATTTTAATTAATTTGCATGTTGTTTGACTAGTTTCGGATTAAACGACACCAAGTTGGGGCTTTAAAGCGAAATTGTGACTGAAAAGTCGGCTTTAAGACGAGATACGTCTCCTTTCTAATCTTGTAAGAGGGAATTAACCCCATAGGTGAAATAAATAAATATGTGCTTCTATTTGTGGGGGGCTACGTACGCATGTGGTGAGGAGAGTCCGTGCGTAGCTACTATTATGCTTAAGTCCGGGTGGTCTAGGATCCAAAAGCATATTTTACCTGTCGTACTTGTAATTTTATTGACAATTTAAAAGGCCTAAATCATATCGAACTTGGTAAATAAATTTCTAAAGGACTAAACATCACTTTCTTGACTGTTGAAAGAGAAGTTGTCATTCCCTTGGTTAATTGTTTCCCTGATGAAGTCTTGATTGGTTGTTTGAATGTGTGTACCTATGTGTCCCCGTGTCGCATGTATGATTCGCGAGCGGGGTAATTCTCTTATTTATATTTGATTGCGTCGCATGTATGATTCGCGAGCCGGGTAATAGATGCATCTATGGTTCGCGCCATTCGACCCTCTAGTAGTGCACAATTTAAATATTATGTTGGATCAGGCCGTACGAGCTCGGCATGATTTTCACATGACTTGCTTGATTGTTTTTGAAATTATTGATTATGTGGGCTCATTGGCCGGGGATGTAACTCGTTAAAAACATGGAAATAAATTTAAAAATTTCTATTAACAAAAGAAATGTTTACCTGTTTTATGCCTATTAAGTTTGCAGTCACCTTATAAAATTCATGATTTTTCACATTATTAGTATTATATTATTGGAACACTAGTAAGTGTCGAAGTCGACCTCTCGTCACTACTTCTTCGAGGTTAGACTGGATGCTTACTGGGTACGCGTTATTTTCATACTCATACTACACTTCCTGTGCATTTTTGTTGCACAGGCACACGTATGTCTAGTGGCATCGTTGGGCGTAATGGCATGGTTAATACAGAGACTTAGGTTAGCTGCATCTCTCGAGACGAACCGCATCCAACAGAGTCTTCTTCAGAGTATTGTATTTTCTTTCTGTCCAATTGTATTCCAGACAGTTATTGTATTACATTTTAAATTCCTAGAAATTGCTCATGCACTTGTGACACCGAATTTTGGGATGACTATGGGGTTATTCAGTATTTGAATTTGCTAAAGACATCATTATTTAGTCAGTGAAGTTCATTATTTATTGTTAAATGCAAGGAAAAGAAATGATTTAAAAAATACTAAAATGAGAATTTAATTAACTTCTTGGTGCCGGCTTGCCTGCCACTGGTGTCCGGCGCCTTCACGACCATTAATGGATTTTGGGTCGTGACATGCACCATGTGAATTGGGACTCTGTTGCTTCTATAACACTGTATAGTGGTCCTACGTTGTTGATATCCGTGTTATCATCATGTGATAAAGTAATTGAGCTTTCAATCATGCTAAGATATCATGTTTAGGCTTTATGCCGATACTGTTAGGACCCATAGTGGTCATTTCTTGCTGTCATCTTACCGATTTCATTGATATTTCGTACTCAGTCATATTCATGCATTCATATTATATCTCAGTCTCAGTTGTTATTTACTAGATACATCATATCCATTTTGTTGGGATAGTTTCATGATGTTGTGGGCCCGTGAGTAAAAATGAAGAGATTGGTGACTAAGTGAGGCTGAGAGCCTGATTATGAGTGAAAGTTATGGGATCGGGCTGCACGCCGCAGCATGTTATTTTGATTTATGCATGAATTTGACTTATGATAGCGCTTAGGTTGTAGGAGCCCCTCAGGAGAATGTACACACCCCAGTGATCGCGGTTGATTATATTGAGGGATGGATCTTCCTTGGACATAGATCTTGTCCGAAGCATTATATACATGGAGATGGATCTTCTCCATGTGCTGGATTGGCCCTACCCATTACTTAGTGACTGTTGGTCAGTTGCTGTATATATTCCAGGATAGATCTTCCCTGGGCCGGATTGGTCATATACGGTACTGAGTGATTGGGCATGATGAACTTAAAGTGTGAGATATTGAGATTGAGTACTCTGAGAGTGTGAGTACATGAGCTCATCATCGAGATGCATTGTGTTTGCCATGCGTACTTGAGATACATGCATAGAGATGCATTTCCTTCTGCTACCCAGTTTTAGGAAATTTATGATTTTACCTGTATCTTGACATGTAGGCATAGAGACGTACTTTCTTCATGCTATTTGAAAATGAAACATCTTACTTATTGTTGGAAGGATTTTTTGGAAAAATCACAGTTTTCAAACTTACTCGTATTTTTGGCATTTTCAGTAAAAGATTTGGGTTCACTTAGATACTTAAAAAGCATGCCTATTTTTTGGAACTATGAACGAGCTGAGTATTTTATTCCTGAGATACCTCTTTTATTACTTGTACTATTCTGTTATGAACTGTTGTGGAATATTGGTATTGGACCCAACCTTGTGATTGCTCGTCACCACTTTCAACCTAAGGTTAGGTTTGTTACTTACTGAGTACATGGGGTCGGTTGTACTCACACTACACTTTTGCACCTTGTGTGTGGATGTTGGCTGCTAAGATATTGCTGTGTTCGATGAGAGCTGGATTCAAGATGTACCTGCGTCCCGGTTGTAGCTGCCTCTTGTTCGTGGTAGCCTTAGAGCTATAAAAAACTGTTTATGTACTTTTCAAACGGACAATGTATTTATTTCATTTCAGCTTTGTAAACTCTATTGCTAGAAACTCATGATTTATATTACCAGTCCTTGGAAAATGTATAGAATGCAGTAAATTACTATCATTTATTTGTCTTGTTAATATCATTGGAATTGGATAATTACTAGTTGGCTTACCTAGGGGGTTGGGTTAGGTGCCATCACGACTAGTGAATTGGGGATCGTGACAATATTTAGAAGATAACGAGTTACTGATAACCAAGTTTTACTTCACTTTCTTAACAACCTATTTGGGAAAATAATAGCGTAAATTAACAAAAAGGAAATAAGGAATGAAACGACAGCCAAATCCCGAAAATCAAGATAGAAAACTTTGATAAAGCAATAAATTATAGAGTATATTTCAGTAGTGCTTGGAACTTGTCATTACAAGTAAAAAATTTTATCCTTATGTAGGGGTGTATAATCATAATGTTTTTCCTCTTTAAAGAGAATTCACTATGGGCATTAATTGTATTGATTGCCCGTTATTATTGATAACCGTAACTGACACATTTATTGCTATAAATGCCTTATAATGGCTCCGATTCGTCTTCCTTGTTTTCTTCTGGTTCATGTATCTTTCCTTCCTTTTGACCTTTATTCATTTCGTTCACGCCTCTTCTTTGATAGCTGTTCAGGCCCGATCCTCTGTTATGTACTACTTCGTGGGTGTTTCCACCGTACTTCTTTGTATTCTTAATTTCGCTAATCAAGCGTGCCACTTGTCACTATGCCATTGTACCATGTGTCATGCTTCGTCAGCTCACTAACATTACAGTATGGTACTGTCATTTATACTATGCATTGTTGTCGAGCAGCTTTATTAATATAATCCAGTGTCTCCTTTTGTGTATTTCTCCAGTATAATTTCCTGATAAGCAAAGATCAATTCATATGCATTAATTTCCGAGCACATTGGATAAAAAAAATACTTGACGGAAAAAACAAATTAGTTTATAAATTCTACTCGGAGAAGACTGATGTTCACCTAATACTTGTTAGTATAACTGTGTCCAAAATAGAAAATAAAAAATGCAGAAGTTAGAAGAGAAACGAAAAATTCCGAGATACGAAACCGAACAATAGGGTTGCTCTCTTCTCAACTGTTTAAGAACTAGAAGAAGTACTTCTATATATATAAGCATACTAATCTTCCTCTTCCTATCCAATGACGGACAAAGTTCCTTTGTAATAAAAAACATTTCAAATATTTTATTTTCCTCCATTTCTTTTTTCCCTCTACTTCTCGTTCACGCTTCAATGAAAATCCCAACAATACTTTTGGAACGTATCCTATCAAGTTTTGGGCATGTGATTAGACTTTGGTACTAAGCAGACTCAGACTAGAGTTCAGTGACATAAACAAAATCAGCGATTCAACGGTCTTATTAGATCGATGAAAGGTGGGGCAGTATCCTATCATTTGGCACTTTTATCTTAGTTATATGTTATTCAGGGCGGAGCTAAAACTCCGAACACGGGTTCGGCCAGTAGCTTTTGCTCAAATAATATATTTGGACGCGTGAATACCAGACAAGGGAGGAGCTTATAATGATCAAAATAAATAGTACAGTCTGAACTTATACATCAAACAATGTATGTCTTACAATCAAAACATAACACGTTGAGGATAATTCAAAGACAGTATACACCCTCAAAATTCAAAGGCATGTTAGGGAGTGTTAACTGAAGCTACTGCAAGGTTTGCCACTCCAGTATTCACTGGTAGGACCTCTACATGTCTACTATTACCAAGTGTTGGGATTGTTGGCAAAGCTTGTGGAATATCAGCATGAGTATCAAGTATTACAACTCTAGCCACACCAGGTATCTCCACTGGTAGTACTGCGGCATCAACTAAGATTCTTGATCCACCACCACCACCACCTGATGGCAATTCTTCAAGTAGGCTGCGAGCGGCGAGGCTAGAGGTGATCGTGCTTGATAAGAACAATAATGCTACAAACAAGGAGATGACTAAGCTGCAGTTGCTGGAACCAGCCATTGTCAATGCTACAGATTAAATGCTTTGTTTTAGGAAATTGAAGTTAAATAATGGAAGGTTGGAAGTTCTGCTTATGAGTGAGTTTAATCATTTACTAGATGGGTATATTATACATGAGAGAAGTTGTTGATAAACTAGAAGGAGTGGATGACATGTTGTGGAAGCATGGGGAATATATATATATATATATATATATATATATATATATATATTTGATGAAAACTAATTGACTATTATTATACTAATACTTAGTGAATGACAAGTTTATGACATATTGACTTTGTGTTCTAAACATCATCATTGGTACAGATCATTTATCATTTGATTTTTACACAAGTATCCTATTTTCTAAAGTGATTTAATAAGAAAAACAAAAGATATCTAATTCATTAATGAAAAGGATACATTACAATAGCCATCCCATGTAGAATACAGAACATAACACAAATAGAAAGTGCACACAAGCTAAAATAGAAGATAACATCAAATGTTTGCCAGTTCTATAGCAGGAATTAGGTACAAAGTTCGTCGCAAATCTATTGTTAAATAGTCTGTAGCTAAACAATATTCTCTGATAATCCATCACTCATCAATTTTTAAATAGGATTAGCGACGATTTTTGTTGTGTAGCAATAAAATTGATCTGTCGCTAATTCCTGTTTTATTTGTGGTGAGATTAATTTGATAGAGGCGGAGAGAGGGTGAGAATGGCTGGAATAGTGTGAAGTGAGGGGATAGCAAAGTCATCTTTGGAGCAACAGGCAAAGTCATTTTTGTGTTGATTATTAAAATGGACAACATTGTAAGCAATGTGAGGGCAAAGCAAGTCTTGAAAACGTCACTTCGTTTGACTAGGGGTGGCAAACAAGAACGTCAAGCCGGATATGGGTTGATCGAAAATGGATAAATGATTTGACCCAATAAATACAGATAAAAAAAATAGGTTAACCAGCGGATAATATAGAAATTCATATTATTCATGACTTCTTGAATATGATCACTTTTGGGAGAATTCCTAATCTCCCAAACTTGAGGAATCCCCAATTTGAGTCTTTACAAATGTAAAAGTTAAACTAATTAATTATCTATTTGTTATCCGTTTTCTAATTGGATAATATAATTCTTATCCATATTTCACCCGTTTTTAAAAAGTTCATTATTCAATCCATTATTTAATGAATATTATGAGTGGATGACTGTTTTCTTTTAACCACTTTGCCACCGCTAGGTTTGACTAAGGAATAACTTAGACTTCTCTAAGGAAACTTGAAGTGTACTTAGTCAGATGTTGAGTTATATACAATGAAAATGTTAAATGAGTATTTATAGGTGATGTATTGGGAGTAGGATTTGAGGATTTGGATGAGATGTGGGTGACGAATGTTGAAGCATTTCTATTGCTAGCTCACCTTCTCAATAGAAGAAAAATTGCTTATAAAACTCTGTTTTGTTGTTCATGTACCCTCAAACCAGCATATATTTGTGAAGGTGAACTAATAATGGAGTAATCCCTCAAGAACTTCACCTATATATACCCTTAAGTGATGATCAAACTCAACTCAAGTCAAAACGTAACTTAATTATTTCCTTGTAAAACAAAGCAACCTTGCAAACTATATAATAATGGTTGCTTCCAACAATTGCTCAATCCTCTTCTTGATCATAGCATTATTGTCCTTATCAAGTATCACCGCAACCCGTGCTGCTCAGTGGCCTATTGCGACTTCCTAACCTGCCTACAATTCCATCGTTGCCTCAGCCAACAATGCCAAAATTTCCCACAATTCCAAACTTGCCAACTGCAGCTACATTGCCACCATTGCCAAGTGCCGGATCTTTGCCAACTCTTCCAACTGGTACACCTAATTTACCATCTTTGCCTACTTTTCCTTTTGTTGTCCCAAAGATGACTCTGCCACCGATGTCCGCTAATATTCCTCTTCCCAAAGTGCCCTCACTTCCTACCATTCGTGCAATTCCAACATTTTCACCTCCTCCATCCAACTGATCATCTTGGGGATTCTAGTATTTTACCTGTTTTATCCTATATGGTGTCTACCATTTGATGTTCTTTTTTCTTTTTTCCTTTTGTCGTTTTAATCTTTTGAATGATTCTTAACGATATGTATCATATCATTTATACTTTCCGAGTGTTATACATTCATTGCAAAGTGACCTTTGTATTACTGTCATGCAATTATCTATTATTGATTTATGTGCAGTTTTCGAATCTCCAGTATATGTGAAGATAATTAAACTCCGCAAAAACTATACTTTGACAAGATCATTTTCGGTTGAACAGTGGCCATACCAATAATGCACTTTTGAAGTTACACTCAAAACTGAAAGAGATATAATACAAAATAAAACACTACTAAATCCTGTAACACAGACACCAGGATAGGCAGTGCACTATTTCAACATCAGCCTGAATAAATTTACGACAACTCAGTGAAATCCCACAAGTAGAGTCTGGGGAGGGTAGTATATACGCAGACCTTATCCCTACCCGGAGGAGTAAAAAGGATGTTTCCGATAGATCCTCGGCTCAATAAGACGAATAAAGATAATAGATCAGTAACAACAATAGCAGCCAAACAGATAATACCAACATCGTTCGGACCAAAAAATACATGAAAAAACAATACCAAAAACCAGTAATAATGGCACGGTACTATGAAAACCGAAAAATAGCCTGAATAAATTTAAAAATCATAAATTCTGATGCAAATGGACAATGGTTTATGCCTATCAATGAGCGACCCGTGTATAAATAGGACTCTCTGTACATATATGAAAACCAACCAATTATCATAGCAACAAATCAGTGCAAATTTTTCTTCATTTCAATCAAATACTTGGAAAATTGTCTTACACTGCATTCATTTTCTAACTTTCTTACGGCGTATGTGATTGATGTTATAAGGAAGCTTTCCAGAAGTAAGCCGTTCTTGTTCAACATTTTTCAAAAGTACTATGCTAGAAATTCCAAATAAGACTATGACTAGAATAAAAGTAATTAATCAGCTTTAACTCTGCCTCTACATATTATATTGAAATGCAATGTATTTGCATTAGTTTACATTCCTCCAAAATGAAGTTTGAATATATTGATTTTCTAATCTAATAATCGATCCATGTGAAAAAAGAATATGCATAGCCCTATGAGCTTGCGTACATTGCATGTCCCGATTCAGAATAAAGAAGGAAGATTATGATAGACCGACTGACAGTCAGGGGCGGATTTAGGGAGCGGAAGGGGTTACCTGAACCTCCGAAAAATTACACTATCTATTTTTTACCTCTATATATTATGTTTTGAATCTCTTTGACACATATTAAAATCATAGCTTAGTGGACAAGGGGTTTCAAAATATTTATGAGGCCACTGGTTCAATTTCCACTAGAAACGATCTTTTTAAATTTTTTAACTTTTTTCTTTTTTGAACCTTCTTAGCGGAAATCCTGCCTCCACCACTACTGGCAGCGTAAAGCTAGTCAATTCGTAATGACTCCTCCTAATACAGATATAGTTGAGACGCACTCAAATTTGTACTAATTGTTGTCAATAAATAGGAGTAAATTACCCTCTAAACTTGGTTCCCCTTGTTTAAAGAAAGGAAGGAATTAAACTGAGGAGATCACAGGAGCAGGATACCAATATTGAGCAGATGTTCAAATGTGATACATCTAAATTCATTAATTTTCATCGAAATAATACCTTCTAAGAGATGGCTAGTTTAAGTTATGTTAAATAATAAAGTTTGATTTTGGAAAAACACCATTATTATGGGAATGTACAGGCGGTAGAAAAAATATGTTAATACATTAAAATATAATATGCTACAAGTGAATATTTGAGACGAACCATAATTTTTACTTCTTCATAATAGGTAAAAAACACAGAGATTTGCTTAATCTATTAGGAAGAATACTTAAGAGTTCAGTTTTACTAGTTTTAACTTCCTAACAAGCATATTAATACTTCCAAGTTCAACATTACACGTGAAAAAGGGTTAGACTTCACAATATTGTTGAGCTGATTAGTCATTTGACTATCATTAGGCAAGCAAACATTTCCATAGTGCCAACCAATATACAAGTGTTAGTTTAAACTTATAAATAAATGATTTCATCAATTAGTATTGTATAAATTGTCAACCAATTATGGTTGATCCAAATTTCATCTATACATAACTACTTTTTCAGAAAACTTCTTGACTTGAAAGCAACATTTGAGAAGGTTAACTAACAATAGAATTATAGAATTTAGAGCATATGCAACATCTCACCAAATCCTCATAGACACTCAAGAACTTTCCCTATATATACCCTTTAGAGATGATCAAACAAAACACAACTGAATTTGCTTGGAACATAAAGCAATCTAGCAAAACTAAGTCAAAAGACACATACTTCTATTAACAATGGCTTCTTCCAGTTGCAACTGCTCAATCCTTTTCTTGATCATAGCATTACTGTCCTTATCAAGCATCAGTACAACACATGCTGCTCGCGGCCTACTTCAACTTCCGAACTTGCCTACAATACCGTCATTGCCTCAGCCAACAATGCCACAATTGCCTAAAATTCCAAATTTGCCAACAGCAGCCACATTGCCACCATTGCCAACGCTTCCAACAGCAACACCATTGCCTTCTTTGCCTACATTGCCTTCTGTACCAAAGATGACTCTACCACCAATGCCTGCCAATATTCCTCTTCCCAAAATGCCGTCACTTCCTACCATTCCTACACTTGCAACTCCTCCATCCAACTGATTTTGCAGCTTCCAACATTTTCCCGTCTTACCCTATGGTCTCTGCCGTCTGATTTTATATTTTTTTTTCTTCCCTTTTTCTCTGTTGTTGTTTTTATCTTTTGAGTGATTCTTAACGATATGTATCGTATCAGTTATGCTCTGTTGAGTGTTATACATTTATTGTGCAGTAGCCTTTGTATTAATTCCATGCAGTTAACTATTATTGATTTAAGTGCATTTCTCCAGTATATGTGAATATTATACTTTGAGAAACAGTGGTGTACCAATATAGAATTAACATAACTTGACAAGTTACATTCAGAAGGATATACTTATAGAAAATAAAACACTCTGCTAAGTCGTGTAACAAAGATACCCGGACAGGCAGTACACTACTTCAATATCATAAATTGTGATTCAATGTAATGATTTATGCCTAGTAACGAGAGGCACGTATATAAATAGTACTCTTTGTATATAGATGAAAATCAGACAATTATCATAGCAACAAATCCATACAAATATCTATATATATGGAAATTATCAAATACTTGTAATCTTTTCATTTACAAATTTGAATTTCTTGCAAATTTTCTTAGACAAATCTTAGCTATACTTTGATCATATTTCAGTCACAAAGTTTCAAGTTGTGATTGTTGCTATTAGGACGCTGTAGAAAGTTCAAATAAGGCCTCTACTACCAATCATATCAAAAGCAGTATATTTCCACGAGCATTAGTTTCCATTATTGATCTTGTAATTAATATAACGATACCTAATAAATTTGGTAAAGGAAAAACTATTATCCTTGTCAAACTGGGAAATATTTCTCTTATCGGGGTTGTAGTTAGGAATTCTATAGATTGTTGTTGGCCCAAGTGAAGATTAGTTTTGAAGATTGACAAAGGAAGTTCAGGCATGAACCAGGTCCATCCCTTATGTATATAGACACGGGCAGATTCGAGCATGTGGGATGCACGTGAAAGATATAAAGCTTAATTTGGTATAATTGATATCTCCAGATGGAAAATGTTGCATAATTGATAAGGAGAAGGACTCCTTAATCAAAGAAAACACTATCCAAGATAAGGAAGGAGTTAGAAGTTGAGATGAACTAGAATTCTTCCACTAAGGAAGAGAAACATCAGAACTCTAGTTGTTTTCTATTCTACTAACTCTATAAATTGCAGGATGTTCTCACTTTACAGGAAATGCACAAACACATAAGTTAACGTGAATTGAGAGCAAAATAGCAAGACAATTTGCAAGCAATTCGTATGTGATTCAAGTGTAAAAACCTGAAGCTACATGAACCAGATAGAAGAACCAATTTCAAGTGTCTATCTTTTATTCTAGTTCAATTGTAGTAGGTGTTTTCATATTGTATCTTTCAGCTTTATCTAGAAGCAATTGTAATAGGTACTCAGAGTATTCAAGTTAGAGTTAACTTGAAGTTGTCGCAACAGTTAGAGGCTGTTTGCTACAAGGGATTTGAGTTAGTCCTAGGTTTACAAAAGTGATTTGTAAATGCAGTTTTTGGCTCATTGATTTAGTGGATAATTTGGGAAAATCCTACCAAGAAGTAGGTTGTGGTTTTTTCATCTTTTGAGCCGGGTGTTTTTCCCGTAAAAGACTTGTGTTCTTTACTTTCTGCATTTACTATTCCAGCAATAGTAGGTTAAGGAACACATAAAAGAACCAAGTCCTTCTGTAATCAGTTTAGGTGAAAAATCGGGCACCACACAAATCACCCCCCTCTTGTGTGGTATTGAAGTTAAAATATCAATTGTATTGTGCTTCTCTTCTCATTCATTGTGAAAAACTCTATTTGCTTCTGCTAGGAGGATTAGGATTAGTCGAACCCCGTTAAATCCTTGTGTTGATTTTTCTTCTCCATTTTCTTTGTATGTGATTGTGTGCTAGCTAACCAATGATCTTCCACAACAATTGGCATCAGAGCAAGGTTTGGGTTTCTACATATAATCTAGGGTTAAAATGTCTTCATCATATTAACCAAAGGTTCGAGTTTCTACATTTACTTGGTATTTCTTGAGAAGGGTGTGCATTTCAGAAGGCGCTTTGTGTTTTGACTTACGGATGCTTCATTTGTATTGCGGTGCTCGCCTAGTTGATCGACTACTGCTATTCAGTTTTTGCTATGTGGCACGGAAGAATTATAACTGTATTCCTCGTGGGATGATCACATATGAGAGATGTGTTAGACATTCGGGTGGTGGAGTTGGGATCAGGTATGGTGATTCGTGTGTCCTATGGATTTGGAGATTTGGTAGGCCCAATAAGGATGTGTATTCTGTATCGGATAAAATTTTCTTGCTACTACACAGTTGCTACCACATGCATATCATCAGGCAGAATAGATGTTATTCGCATCGTGGTCTATGTTATATGTTTCTCTCTTATGTTATGACGGGTTGTGAGGGTTACACGATTCTTCGCACGCATGTTGTAATTCCGTTTAGGCCTTATGGGATTATGGACGAGATGGACTTCGTGATGTTGACTTGCTTATTGCACTATAGTTGTGCTTGTCTTCCTCAATATTGTTTCTTCCTAATCATTTTACCACAGTTATGTTTTGTGCACTCTATCGTGCTTGATATTGACGCACATGTGATCAGTGAGCCCGAGTATTATGGCTCGATGGGTACCCTATGTGGATTGATATGATGGGATCAGGTTTCGCGCCACAACGGTACTGTGATAAAATGTGACTCATATTGCTTATTTCGTGTATTTTGCTTTCACCTTGTTGAAAATAGTTCATATGAAAATGTTAAAAATTTCCCTTCCTGCTTAAATGCTTAGTAGCCTTCTTTTTAAACTTTCTTACTATTATCTGGCACGTATGAATTATTACTTGTTGGTGTACGGGCGCGTTGTGTGGGGCTCCATATGTGTCATGACCCAAATCTAACCATGTCCTGATGGAGCCTATCATGTTACAAGGCAAGCCTATTTCCCAAAGCATTACTACCAAATCGATTATAAGAATTTAATAAACATATCCAATATTTGAAATTTTTATAAACTAAATCGACTCTAAATATAATTAATACAAAGTACGGAAACAAGCCCCAAACATCGGGGTATCACTAAGTCATGAGCGTCTAAAACTATGAACTGGATATATAAATTGTCTAACTGTCCAAAAGAAGAAATGACAAAAGAATTAATGATGTGTGGCTAGAATTCATGGTTTAACACGTTATATGCCTTACATTTTATGTGCGTTAATGATAAAAATACACTTTGTATGTGCATAATGGAGTCTATTTCATGTGTAGGTGAATTGGAGATGGAAGCCGAGCTAAATGGATGCATAAACGTCGAAAATACGCTCAAGAGGCGAAGAGGTGAGGCCAGGCGTTATCCAGGCGCCAGAGCCCAAATGCCAGGTGAGTCCAGGCGTTATCCAGGCGCCAGAGCCCAAACGCCAGGTGAGCCAGGCGTTATCCAGGCGCCAGAGCCCAAACGCCAGGCCTGGCCAGGCGTTTGGCCTGTAACGCCTGGCCCCTGATCCGGTCAAATCCAAGTTTTGAACAGTTTTAAGTGTTTCCCGGTTGGAATAGAAGTCTCCTACACGTTTAGGGTTTATCCCAAACATATAAATAGACCC
>ML368039.1:0-14656 GCA_005239505.1 Nicotiana paniculata
TTTCTTGACTGTTTGTGATCATGCATATTAGAGACACTGTCTATAGGTCTTTTTGGTAATTCTACATTAGAATCTATGTGCTTAGGGTCTATACATATTTCAAATCTCAATGTGCATTAATGGTCATGTATATAGGATTCTATTTGTTTGAGCTAATAAACATTCCTGGTAATTTGCTTTAAAAATTCTGCCCCAACGTGATTAATAGATATCATGCCTATAGGAAATAAAAATCAGTTTCAACTTAGATACCATGCCTACAGGAATAAAAGGAATCAGTTTCTAAACCTAGAAATCATGTCTATAAGATTTAAACTAATAGATATCATGCCTATAGGATCTAAAGAGATAAAAACATGTCTGTTAAAGTTAGTAACTTATTTTTATAGGTCTATAATTAACAATTGTAGATATGCCTATAGGATTCTATTCTGGTTATCACTTAGGCAAACCTGTAGGTTTATTAAGAATTCTGGGCCTAAAACTGTGATCTCCTGCTGCTTGAAATTTGCCCAGATTTAGAACTTAATCAAAATAAGTAGGCAAATTTATAGGTCTAGATGCTCGCCTTAAACAAACTGCTTCTCTACATTTTGTTTCTGCTCATCTAGATATCCTGCCTGTAGGATCCTAAATTAATGAAATTTGCTGATTGAACTGCGTGCATTTGTTGACTATTTGTGGAGGTTAACATGCCTTTAGTTGCTTTTCTGTGACAGTCCTATTTGAATTTTTTTTGTCGCCTAGATTTTTCTCATTTTAAGCAACCTAGGTCAGTCTAGAACCCCCTTAAATAGAGGTCCTAAACACCTCCAGGACCATAGGGAAGGGACGAGTAGTGCACGCATAAGGCACAAGTTAGAAGCTACTAGAACGCTTAGGTAACAACTGAAAGATATCAATTGGGTAGTAAATGAGATGATGAAATGTGAGATAATACTATGTGTAGCACCCCAACCTGGGGAAATTTACCAAGTATTGCATGGAAATGATCCTATAGGCTAAAAAACTTAGGACCCCTTTAATTCCCGTTTTAAAATAATAGTTGTCTAAATTGCTTTATTTTCCTTTAAAGACTAATTTTCTTAATTAAGTTCGGCCGGGACCCACCGTTGTGGACCTCGAGTGGCGCCTAACACCTTCCCCTCAAGGTAATTTCGAGCCCTTACTCAATCTCTGGTGATGCAAACTAGTTTCATGAGTTAATTACTCTAGGTGTCCTAACGCACCTTAATCCGTTAGGTGGCTACTCTTCAAATCCCATATCCCATCCCAAAAGGAAGGGAGTTGTCTCAGAAATGTCAAAACCCGATTTCGCGAGAAAAAAGGGGCGCGACAACTTGTTATCAAGATTCTTCCAATCTCGTAACGCTTGCGGCCTTCTATCATGCAACCTGTACGAATTTGTCATTATATGTGCGCCTATCCGACTCTTCTGTGCTTTTTTCTCCAGCTTTTAGCCAATCTCTAGTCCTCACTTTGGTATCATAGAACTATGACAAGTTGTTCCTCCCGGTATATATAGGTATTATGAAATTCTTCGCTCGGTACTTTGTCTAACTTATGACTATTGCTATATTTTGTTTCGTAGCCTTTTATATCTATCCTTATGGATTTACTACATCTAGGTAGGTTATACTATATCATACACTTAATTCAGCTTATAATTACCGAGGTTTAATACCCAACTCTAGGTTACTCTCTCGCTGCTTATCCTATATGTATAAATCTATGTCCTTTCGTTCTTCCTCATTACTGTTCATCTTAAGAATGACGGCCTAGTCTCATCTCACACTTTGGAACTTTTATTTTCCTATTGTTGATTCACCTTAAAGTTGATCTATAATCTACCACGAATAACTCAAAACCTCTTGCGTAATACATTATCGCTAGGGCTCACGTCTCGCCGGGGAACATCGAAGTTATTTTCCTGATCCACCTTGGGACGATACAATACTTCATTCGTATTTCATAGCATCCCAATGTGGTTCATCTTATGGGTGTATTCTAATCCTGTGCAATTCATGAAATCCCGTTTTCTCTAAATTATTACTCAATAGAAAGCCTAAATTTTATCCACTTATCATTTATCACAATCACACCCTTATTCTACTACTAGGGCAGCATTCCGTCTTTTCTAAATGCTCCTAGTTTTAAACTCCCCCGAGTTCATTCAGGTTGTACTGAGTTTTTTTATAACTTATGTAAGCTATCAGCTTTGTTTTCTTGAGGTGTTTAATCCCGAGGACTAACCTATTCTCGTCACCTTCTCACTTACATTTTCTCATCCTTACTCCCATCTACCTAAAACCTTGTCGCTCTATCATACTAACTTGAGACCTACACATATCTATTTATTCTACTCGCAACCTTCCTTTAATTTGATAGCACCATAGATTTTCTTAAGTTATTCTGGAAGTTCAAGCGAGATATCACGATGTCTCTAACTCTTATATACTCTCTTAACTAGACCTTTCGGTACATAGAAACCAAGGCTAGTAGATATTCCACTAAAGACACAACTATCATTTGTGGATACTGAGTCACAATGCTTCTAACTCTGTATTTGAAGTCTGGACTATTCACAACCTTATGCACTTGAGTATTTCACAGATTCTCCACCTTTACCTTACTTACCTTTAAATCTAGCATCGTATTTTCTGTCTCTTTCATAACTACCCTTCCACATAGGTGGAATTCATATCCACAACTTGAAGCTCTACTATAATACTTGCACCTCTAGTGCATATACAATCTAGTGAGAGCTTCATACTTACTCCTTATGAGGCTGCTACTTTTCTAACTATCTTTACCGTGGAGCCATTATAGAATATGGTTGATGTACTATCTCTTTTTTATCTCTGATATTAAGAGTGATTTGCAGTGTTTGGAATCACGATTTCTATATTTATCTGGGTATAATAATAAGACTTATGTTTCACTTAGCTGATGTAACTCTTTAGTTTCTCTTCTCTCTTAGATTTTATGTAGGCTTAAGCTATCTTCCGATCTGCGGCTCAGGATATTAGTTATTACTTTCGCCTTTGGTGGATGCTATGGAACATCCATAATATAATCTTCTAACAATTCAAGCCTTTGTCTATGAGGTGGACTCAATTATTTCTTTTAACTTATACGAGAGTCTCCTATAGCTGTAAGAATGTCAACATATATGTTGCATGGATAATACGCTGAAATATTAAGTGCCTTTATAATATAACTAACTCTGGGTCATTGATTGAATAATTCCTTTCGTGCCCTCTCAACTTTCTTTAAAATTAAGCAAATACTTTTCCTGGTCGTTCTGCCACTTGTTGCATGAGTACTTGGCTTATCTTAGTGCCCACACCTAATTGAATTTCATGCAACTCATATCATCTGGAATATTAATTTTTTACATTCATTAGCCACGATAAGTGCCACTTTCTTATGGAGTATATACAATGTTGTAGTGAGCTGTTGTTATAAGATCATTTTCTCTTTAGGTTATTATGCTTAGCTTGACGCCTTCTTCCTTATTTTCTCAGCTACTCTTTTGTTGTACTACTTAGGGAAGACCTTCTGACTCTTGTAAAGCTGCGATCTTATTACATTGTATACCCCACAGAATTTGTGATGTTCTTAGTCGCCTATCATTATTCTTAATTACTTACCTCCACGCCCTTGTGCTCGTAGGGTTGCTTATGAATCTAAATTTTGATTTTCTCCTTAGTGTCACTCTCTTTTATTTCCGTAACACTTATACGGTACCTTTTACTACCCCAACTCCCATCTGAATATTTCTCAAGGATTACGATGTCGCATCTACGAGACTGAATTTCCTATGCTGGGTTTCACTATATTTGTCTTGCATGATCTACTGATTTATCTGAGACCTCTTGTCTAGCCATAACTAAGTTCTTCCTAAATCAATTACTAACTACTCCTCAGTCCATGCTCTTATTTGTAACCTCTCTTGGGTTATGTCTTTTGTAATAACTTACCTTTCATTGGCTCCTGATGTATCGGATGTTCATTCGCACTTATTTATCAATAACATCTAGTGTGGGAACCTTTACCGCCTCTCCCCGGCATCGTGCTTGCATAATGTTCTAGAGTCGTAGCATATCTGTAGGATCTGAATAAATGCAATATAGTTCTTTTTTCCATTTTACCGCATTCTTCCTTTACTATTACATAGTTACCTGAACCACTTAACACCGACTTAATACCATATCACACCATATTCCCCCTTTAGGAAATTATTTAATTATAAATATTTTACCTCTTCATATTCGACATCTTTTCACGTATTCCCCGGCTCTTACTCGCCGTGCGGTAACCTTTCTATTCCTCGAATAACTGAATTTCTTATGCACGAGGGTGACACCAAGTGTAACTAGCACACTTAGTCCCTTAAGCTTAACTCTGCTCATAGTTCTTGCTTTAGGGAAGCGTCTTCCTGAATTACCTTTAAAGGTTATTCTTCCGTTGTCCATTCTATCATTGTCGGAACGTGATCTCTGAAATTCTCACAATGCCGACTCTTATAAAATTCTTTGGCCCTAAATCATGTTCGATTTTTTTTTCGATTACTAGCCCATACTAATTTATATTACTCCGAATGTCTAATTTAGCCTTAGTAATCATGTTGGGGTCACCAGCTCATTTCTCGAAATAAGGATATGACTTTATGGGTTATACTCTTTACGGTCTCAAGTCTTGTCACCTCTTGTCTTTTGCTTCACTTGACTATAGACTCTGTCATCCTGTCATATTTTGATTTACCTTTATCACCAATTTATCACATCTTACTCATAATAATTCATTTTGCCTCTTCTTATTCTCTTGCTAATATCTTTGTCTATCACCTTATTGTGATAACTTCAACAAAGCATTCTTTCGCTTTTATCTCCCCTTGCTACATCTTCTGGCTCTTCGGGTTACCTTACATTCTCTCTTGACCAGGTACGTTAGCCATATTAAGGTAAATGTTTATCCTTTCTAGGATTCCATTGCCTATCTTCTGAAATTACTAAACATTCTAGTATTCATATCTGACTGTTCTATTCTAGAGTGTGCCATCTGGGTGTCTCACAAGGAGATCTATTACCACATTTTAACTATCTTTCAAAAATGTTAGCTAATGGTAACAATCCATCCACCATTTTGGGTTACTGTAACCTAGCTGGATCCTGATATCCCATCTTATTATTAAACAATAAATGTTAGCTCCCACAGGGAATATTTAAGATGGGTGTGGCCGATTGTATATATCTCTATTACTCTGGAAAGTAACTCAGAATGCTTATATTTCTCTGCTGAAATTGTAAATACTGATAATCTTCACTAACTGGGTACCACGTACCCTTATTCACCTTGCTTCTTTTACTTGTTAAAAGTTGTCTCCACCTTCCGATTCTCTTATTGCTTTTTACCATATAGGTGGATAGATATTAATGCCTTCGTTTCATATCAAAAATCTCACACGTCTTAGTACACACATGATCTGCTGAAGCCCTCACATTTACTCATCGTAATCATGATGCAAAATCGAGTTCTTCTGACTCAACTCTTCCACAGCCACATTCAGTCTCTCACCAAGTGTCTTTCTGGATGTAGGTATTGTTGTATTACGAATAAAATAAAATTTAGGAGTTTGAATTCTTACAGCAGAGCTCTACCATATGATCTAGATAAGAAGAAAGAGTAACAGTCCTAAATGCCCTGTAGGCTCCTGCTTATAAGTGTGATGCACAACACACAATAAACAAGATGCTAGTGGACACGGATTGTAGACTGCCTAGGATAGAACTGCTCTAATACCAATTTTGTCACGCCCCAAACCCGAAGAGGCGTGGCCAACACCCGGTTCCATACTTTTCCCAAGCATACCACTCTGTAACTGTGAACTCTGGAGGGGTAACCCTCAATATAGGACGATGAGGCTATATTCTCAATCATCTGAAAGATAACGTCTACAACCACCAATAGAAAACTAAATATCTCTACAGAGGGCTGGTACAACCACAATATTGATATAAAAAATCTATAGGACTTGTCTACAATCCTATAAGGATAACTGAACTGTATCATTGTCGGGACAGGACCTCGACCTACCCATCAAACCTGTATATATAAAATGGACTCCAAGGTATATACCTAGTAACTCCGATAAAGTGGAGCTTACCAACCAAGCTGATATTTGACTTTGTCTACTAGGAAGGTCTATCCAGCTACTATTAGGACCCGCAGGCATGAAATTTAGCGTCCCCAGCAAAAGGAACGTCAGTACGAAATAATGTACCGAGTATGTAAGGCAAGAGAATAATTGAAAGCTAAAACTAAACAGATAATATAATAACTGAAAGTACTTGTGAGTCAAATAAAATTCGAGATATGATTACCTACAGATATTGACTCATCTCTCTCAATTAAGTAAGTAAAATAGCTGACCGGCCCTATAAGGCTCGGTATGTAAAAATGCTCTGCCGTAGTAGACTTGCTCATAGGTGCTCGACCATACTAGGCTCTGTATCTCGGCCATTGTAGGCCTTCTCATAGGTGCTCGACCAAAGTAGGTTCGATATATAACTTACCATCTGATCAGAGGTTGCCCAATAGGGGCTGCCCACCGATTATATCTCGACGGTGGTGAAAATACTGTAATACTGTATATATATATATATACTCTATGCTCTCTTTGCTGAAAGTATAAATTACTAAACTGAATATGAAGTCCCGATAAGGGAGAATACTCTAACTTTTGAGACTAGGATCGTGTACATATGTTCAGGAATACGAACTTCTCTTTATGTCTCGTTATAAGCACATGTAGTTATAGGATCATGCCAAAATTAAGGAAAGGTTTAAGCCTTAAAGTACATCAAGTCATCAATTAAACTCAACAAGCTTATGATAACTAGCGCGCCAACCCTATAACAATGAAATACATGTACAACTTAGATGGCGCTAGTATATCACGTATCTCAAACGATAACTCGATTCTAAAAAAAATAACGGGAAGCATTTCCCCTGATTTTACTTCTCCCTCAAGCCTACTATAGGCAAGCCAACAATACAATAAAACCAAAAACTCAAAAAACAACCTAACTATAATTCGGGATCTTTAATACAACAAAACAAACCTAAACATACCCTAACATACCCAATCAACAAGTATTAATTATCTTGAAATTGCAACGACTAGCGATCAACGCACTAACCTACCACATGTGGAGTTTCTCCATGCCCTTTATCATTCCAAACTCCATAAATCAGAAGCAAAATTGGTCAACACGAATGGACTACAAAACAGTCCACTAAAAGTGAAACAAATCAAATTCACGGCTTCCGATCACCGTTCTGTGAGTTATAACTATTAGGGAACGGATTTATCAACCTTATTTGATATTTAAAAGCTTAAATACAGAAATTAAGCATTTTATTAACTATGAAGTACCTTCCAAAACTCAAACTACAAAGAAAAAGAGAGGCGATATAGCGATACTTACGTCGTAGGGATCGATTTAATGTTATCGCTTCTTGATTTCATACCCGAGATGTTAATATTATTTGGAACCATTGTAGAGAGCTTAAGGGTAAGTTTATGGAGGATTTTATGGTTGTTTTATATGAAAAGTTAATAGAAGGACGATTTAAAACCTATATATATCAACTTTCGAAAAGTCAAAGAGGTGCTAGCTTTGCACTCTAGCATTGGTCCTTCTTCCGATGCTTATATCTTTTTATACGGATGTCATACGAATGAAAGGTTAAGAGAATTAGAAATTAAATTTCAAGATCTTCAATTTGGTATATAATATGTCCCAAAAATTCCTCATATAGAACACGAAATTTATTTCTCAAAAGCTTCAATGACACACCTATTTGTCACATATGCAGCCGCGCAGTCTCGCGAAACTGCAAATATCACTCGTCTCTGATGTTGTATTGATGAAAGACTTAATGTGTTAGAAAAAATACTTGTAGATTTTCAATTTGATATGTGTATCATCCCATAATTCCAAATATAATAGTAGAAAATCTCGGCAACATTTGACCTAATTTTCAGAACATTTAAGAATGTAACTTGTGATGACCCTTGCAAACTTTTGTTCCACAACTCGCATGACTTAAAAACATAAAATACGACTATGATATAACTAAAATAACTCACACCTTACCTCCTTATCATGTTAATAACCCTAGCCTCACCCCGAAAGTACATGTTATAACATTTCCAACTAGTCGACTTTTGACGAGACTTATTTTCTTCTATTCGTTTCGCTTCTAAGTTTTCCAACCCTCTTGGTACTTGTTATTCATGATCTTACATATTTTTAATATTAATGGTAAAATTATTAGCTTGCTTTATATACTTTAAAATATTATTTCATTTGTGAGCTTACATCAATTGACTTACGATGTACTCTTAAGGACGAAAACATAGGGTGTAACAAGAGGTGTATGGAGACTAATATGATGCTAAAATGGGAAATGTTCCATTTCATGGTACATGAAGGTATATTCTTAGGACACCTAATTTCAAGAAAGGTTATTGAAGTAGACCGTGATAAATTTGACATGATAACTTTGATTAAGTACAAGGATTTAGATCTTTCATCCATAACTGTTTTATTTGAGAACAATTTTTTGAATGAGTACATTTATGATGATATTTTACCCCTAACCTTTTTTGTTACAATAGCTTTGAATAAGTATAAAGATGTACATTTCTTTCTCGTGACTAATATTTTGCCTTTCAACCTGAACATGTTCGAAGGTTTTTGCTTTTTGCATTAGGCTTTGTATTTGGATGACTCTTTTGATTTCTTTCGATTCTGCTCGTATCACTTGTCTCGTTGGGTAGATGGGTCTTCAGGCTCGAGCTTTTGACTTTCTGATAGTCTTCTTTGCTTCGTCTTAGCCTTCACTACTGTATAGTCCCCCAAGTGTTTGAGATTTTAAGAATGAAATCTCGAGCACTTGATTATTCCTTCCTTGCGGTCCTTTTCCTGAAAAGGAAAAACATTCCGGACTCAAAGGTATATAGTTTTTTAGATGATGACTGCTTAACCCTTTAAAACGTCCATCAAAAAGTGTAACCCTAGACCGGGAATTGTGTTATTTCCTCGCGTCTTTGCAGGCCTAATACCATCATCTGGTGATGGTTTAGCTTTATGCCTATCATCTAAAAAAGTTAGTAAAATTTTTAAATGTTCAAAATAAAATCGAACGTGTGATACCTGACGGGGGGTATTCTTTTCTTTTAGAAGTAATACTTCTTTAGATGGATGGCGTTCCAGCTTGTTGTTAGAACTCTGCCGTCCATAGCTTCCAACTCATAGGCGCCTTTCCCAGCTATGCCTCGGATTTTGTAAGGTCCTTCCCAGTTTGGATTTAGCTTTCCTGCACCTACTTCTTTCATGGATTGAAAGACTTTTTGAGGACGAAGTACCCAATATTGAAGTACCTGAGATGATCTTTACGGTTGTAATAACGCTCTATGATTTGTTTTTGAGCTGCCATCCATATCAATGCTGCTTCTCTCCGTGGTTCGAGCAGGTCCAGGTTGGTCCTCAATTCGTCGCCGTTTTCTCCCTCCATTGCTGTTGAGAACCTTATGCTTGGTTCACCAATCTCCACATGTATTAAGGCTTCTGAGCCATAAATAAGTGCGAACGGAGTTTCTCCCATGGCTATTTTTGAAGTTGTTCGGTATGCCCATAGTACCGCTGGTAACTCATCAGGCCAGTTTCCTTTGGCTTTATCCAGTCGCTTCTTTAGATTGTTGATGATGAATTTATTCATTGACTCTGCTTGAACATTAGCCACGGGGTGTTACGGCGTTGAACTGATCCGCTTGATTTGCCAACTTTCGAAGAATTCTGTGATTTGCGAGCCTATGAATTGTGGGCCATTATCGCACATGATTTCCTTTGGTATTCTAAAGCGGCATATTATGTTTATCCATAAGAATCTTTTAACTTCCTTTTCTCGCACTTGTTTGAATACTTCTGCCTCTACCTATTTTGTAAAATAGTCGGTTAGCACGAGTAAAAATCGTACATGTCCTTTAGCTGTGGGAAGAGGTCCCACTATGTCCATCCCCCATTTCATGAAAGGCCATGGGAATATTATTGGATGCAATAATTCCGCTTGTCGATGCATGTTATTGGAAAACCTTTGGCACCTGTCACATTTGGATACGAAGTTCTCGGCTTCTTCTTCCATCTTAGGCAAATAGTATCCAGCTCTGATTAGGGTTTCCACTAAGGATCTCTCCCCTGAGTGATTTCCACAGTGTCCTTCGTGGATTTATTTCATCACAAATTTCGTTTGGTTAGGTCCGAGGCATTTAGCTAGGGGTCCTCCGAACATTTTTCGATAAAGTGAGTTGCGAATAAGGCTGTACCGTGCAGCTTTGCGGAGAAGTGCTTGAGCTGCTTTCCTGTCTTCAGGTACGGTGCCATTCTGCAAAAAATTAAGAATTTCGTTTCTCCAGTCCCAGGTTAAGTTGTTGAAAGTTACCTCATTCCTGTCCTGGTCTATTATTGAATGAAATAGTTGGACGACAATTGCATTATCTTTGTTCGTTACTTCCGTGACTGCTGCGAGGTCAGCTAATGCATCTGCATCTGTATTTTCCTCTCTAGGTATTTGCATTACCTTCCATGTTTTGAATTGTCTCACGATCTCTCATGCTTTTTCAAGATACTGTTGCATTCTAGTCTCTCGAGCGATGTAAGTCCCCTGTATCTGATTTACTACCAGTTGGGAGTCGCTTTTGATCACAATTTTCTCGATTGAAAGCTTCCGTGCGAGTTCAAGCCTTGCAATAACAGCTTCGTACTCTGCTTCATTGTTAGTTATAGGATAACACTTGATAGCTTGCCGTGGATTTTCACCCGTGGGTGATATTAAGACTATGCCTAAGCCGACACCTTTTATATTTGAAGAACCATCGGTGAACAAGGTCCATAGCCCTGGATTAGCACCGTTAAGGAGTTGTAACTCTTTTTCTACTTCAGGTACAATGCTATTACTAAAGTGAACAACAAAATCAGCTAGTATTTGTGACTTAATTGCAGTCTTAGGCTGATAAATTATTTCATGCTCACTTAATTCTATGGCCCACTTGGCTAATCTTCCTGACAATTCCTGGTTATGCAGGATATTTCTTAAAGGATATGAGGTCATAACGGTGATTGGGTGGCATTGAAAATATGGTCGTAATTTCTAGATGCCATTATTAAAGCTAAGGCTAACTTTTCCAGATGTGGATATCTAGTCTCAGCATCTAACAAAGTTTTACTTACATAATAAATAGGTGATTGTTTACCTTTTTCTTCTCTTACCAGTACTGCACTTATAGCTTTCTGAGACAACCAGGTAGATGTATAATTGCTCGCCTTCTTTTGGCTTTGAAAGCAGTGGTGGTTTCAATAGATAAATCTTCAGATTCTTGAGGGCTTGCTGACATTCTTCAGTCCATTCGAGCTGATTCTGCTTTTTGAGAACTGAGAAGAATTTAAAACTTTTTTCGGAAGATTTAGAAATAAACCTACCCAAAGCTGCTATTCTCCCTGTCAGTCTTTGAACTTCCTTTTTATTTGTTAAAATATCAGGTATTTCCTCTATAGCTTTAATTTGAGCGGGATTTACCTCTATTCCTCTGTTTGATACAAGGAAACCCAAAAATTTACCTGATTGCACTCCAAAAGCGCATTTCTCTGGATTTAACTTCATATTATACCTGCATAAAATATCAAAAGCAGCAGAGAGATGCTGGAAATGGTCTTGTGCTTGTGTTGATTTTACCAATATATCATCAATATAGACTTCCATCGTTTTTCAAAGATGTTCTTGGAACATTTTAGTCACTAACCTTTGATAGGTGAATCTAGCATTTTTCAAGCCAAAAGGCATAACTTTATAACAGTAAGTCCCCCTGTTTGTAATAAAGGAAGTTTTTTCCTCATCTGAGGGATCCATTTTAATCTGATTATAACCAGAATATGCATCTAAGAAGCTCAATAATTCATGACCTGTTGTGGTATAAATCATTTGATCTATATGTGGCAATGGGAATGAATCTTTCGTGAATTCTTTATTTAAGTCAGTATAATCTACGCATACTCTCCACTTTCCATTATTTTTAGGTACTACCACAGTGTTTGCTAGCCAGTTAGGGTACGTTACCTATCATATCGAACCAATATTCAAGAGTTTCTGTACCTCTTCCTCGACTTGGTTCTTGAATGGTCCTTGCTTTCTTTCTTCTCTTCGAGCGGGGCTTAGCCTCGTGCCTATATACACTTTCTGCTCAGGCTTTTGTTCAGATAATGGAACAGCTTCAAGCTCCTCCATAGTTGTTTTGATGTGCTCATCTTCCTCCGGTTCATGAATGACATCCGGTCTGGAATTTGCATCTGTGTGGTATAGTTGACCTTCCGTGGTAACTTGATTCTCCTTCTTGTAAGTATTTTCTTTTATACATGTTTCAGCAATAATACGTTTCGTACCTATTTGGTTAGTAATTTCTTCCATGCCTGTTTGGGCGGCGTTACCTGCTTTGGAGATTCCCTTATCTCGTAATTCTTCCACCTCTATTTTCTTATTGTAGTGTACCACAAAGTTTATATTTCTTGCGGTCTGTTGATCGCCTTTGATTTGCTGAATCCGCCATTCAGAGGGTAATTTAATTACCTGATGCAACATGGAGGGCATCGCTTTCATGTCGTGGATCCATGGCCTTCCCACGATCACGTTATAAGCCATGTCAGTATCGATGACTTGGAACCTGATACAGTTTATCACCCCCTCAGCATAAGTGTTAAGCTCAATTTCTCCTTTTGTTATAATCGTAGAGTTATCAAACCTTGATATGGCTCGTGCACTTGGGATTTCTTGATTCCCCAGTAGCATTTCTTCCACGACTCTTAGCAAAATGATATTGACTAAACTGCCCGGATCAATCAACACTCTTTTTACGTTACTGTCATGAATAAGTAAAGTTATTACCAGAGCATCGTTGTACGGAAGCATTAATCCGCCGATATCTGCATCGTCGAAGGTTATATCGTCTTCTTCCATATTTTCACGAGCCCGTTTCCCATGTGTAATTATGAACTTTGTGGTTGTTTTGCAGATACTCCATTTACCTCTTCACCTCCGTGTATCATGTTGACGGTTAGTTTTGGAGAAGGAGGCTTTGGGGGCTCCTGCCTGTTCCTCATATATGTCTGTTTACCTGTATTACTAAACAATTCTGTTAAATACCCCTGTTTCAATAAATTTTCTACTTCACCTTGTAAAACTCTGCAATCCGCAATTTTGTGCCCATGATCGTTGTGGAATTGACACCATTGATCTGGGTTCCTTCTAGTTGGATTTGACCGCATCTCTTTGGGCCACTTAACCTTGTCTCCCATGTTCCTCAATATTGAGACAAGTTCAGTAGTATTTACATTAAATGTATGATCCCTAATTTGAGTATTACCTCTAGGTCGTTCATCTCGATCTTTTCTGGATCTAGATGAGGATGAGACTATGCCTCTTCCTTGTGGTCTATAGTCCGACCTAGTGTTTTCAAACCTGGGGCGAATATCACATCCCGTGGGTCCTAAGAAAGGATCGTACCTATTTTTACCTAATTTTCTATCTGATTCAGGACGTCTGGATCTGGAATGATCTTCATCTCTCGAACGAGCAATGATATCTTCTTCTATTCTGTGTTTAGTACTATACCTGTTATATACATCGTTCCATGTTGTAGCGGGGAATTCTCTTCGACTTTCCTTAAGTCGGCTCGTGGCTTTTGAGCTTTTATCGTTTAGGTTGCTTGCAAATGCCATGGCTTCCCAATTATCAGGTACCCTGGATAACTGCATTCTTTCTCGTTGAAACCTGTCTACAAACTCACGGAGTAGTTCCGTGTCTCCTTGTTTTATTTTGAATATGTCTTCCGTTATCTTTTCAACTTTTTGTGCACCAGAGTTGCTTTTATAAACGAATCTGCAAGCTCAGCAAAAAAGTCAATAGAATTTTCAGGGAGAAGAGAATACCAGGTTAGGGCCCCTTTGGTAAGTGTTTCCCCAAATTTTTTGACAAGGACTGATTCANTTCCGTGTCTCCTTGTTTTATTTTGAATATGTCTTCCGTTATCTTTTCAACTTTTTGTGCACCAGAGTTGCTTTTATAAACGAATCTGCAAGCTCAGCAAAAAAGTCAATAGAATTTTCAGGGAGAAGAGAATACCAGGTTAGGGCCCCTTTGGTAAGTGTATTTTTTGACAAGGACTGATTCAATCTCTTATTTTTTTAAGTCCTTTCCTTTTACCCCAGTAGTTAAAGCAGTCACATGGTCACGTGGGTAAGTTGTTCCATCATATTTGGAAACGTCAAGCATTTTAAACTTCTTGGGTATAGGTAAGTTTTCCTCCCTTGGCTTCAAAGGTTGTTGAGAATACCTATCAACATCAATGCCTTTGATGATAGGTGGTACTCCAGGAATTTGTTCGATGCGATCGTTCTGCTCCTTCATCTGTTTTTGCATGGTTAGTAGTAAATTTTGTAATTCTGAGTTATTAGATATAACTAGTCTCGTTTTAAGAGATTCATTAGGAGTATCTCCTCTTCCCGAGTTTGCCAACCCAGATTGAGGATTTTCCATG
>ML368040.1:1319-19302 GCA_005239505.1 Nicotiana paniculata
AGTTGTTCCATCATATTTGGGAACGTCAGGCATTTTAAACTTCTTAGGTATAGGCAACGGTGCCGCACTTGGCTTCCAAGGTTGTTGAGAATATCTATCAACATCGATGCCTTTGATGATAGGTGGTACTCCAGGAATTTTTTCGATGCGATCGTTCTGCTCCTTCATCTGTTTCTGCATGGTTAGCAGTAAATCTTGTAATTCTGAGTTATTAGATATACATGGTCTCGTTTCGAGAGATTCATTAGGAGTATCTCCTCTTCCTGAGTTGTCAACCCAGATTGAGGATTTTCCATGGTGATGGTGTTATTGGGGGTGGCGTCGACGGTGTAGGTAACCCTGCCGGTAATCCTCTCACAAATTCTTGCAAAGCTTGGCTCACATACTCTGCAATCATTTGCTTTACACGATCTTGTTCCACAGTTTGATCATTATCACCATTGTTGTTATTGGATCTTTCTGGGGATTGTTCCCTCGAAACACGTGGGGTTCCTGAAGGCGATGGAACTGGGGTTCCACTCCTTTGCTGGTTGTTGTCGTTGGAGTTTGACATAATTCAGAGGATATAACTTGAAAAGTAAATAAAGATTATCAGATTCCCGATAACAGAACCAATTTGTTTAACCAAAGAATTAGACCCTTTAACTAAAGCTTATTTTTAAGATGAATACGGGTTACTGATAATCAAGGTAATGGAGAAAAATGAATAATAGACAATATTGCAGAAATATAGAAAATCAAAGTTGATTGTATTCGAGAATCAGATGCCTTTACAAGGCTTATTCCCCTCCCTTATATAGGAGATTCTTATAACGTACAATTCTTGCTATGGTTACTCATTAATGACTAATTATGACATTAATAAGGCGTTACAAAGGATAACGGTAATTGTGGTTCGGTTACATAACGTTCGAGTAATCAATTGTGGGTCCTTGAATCTGCCCGTAGCTTTGTCTAGATTCATTCTGATCGTGCCTCTCTCCCGTTTTGATCAAGTTGAGTTTCCCGTGGCTGATAAGTTCGTGGGTTTACTGAACCGTGCCTCTTTGAACTGTACCTCTTCAAAGAATCACATCCAGCTGTAGCGTTTTCCTGCGTCCACGTGACTGGCTGAGTTGTCAAAAGTTGACTTACGTGTGAAACTCTTTTTTACCAATACAACTATACCGAGTCATCGGAGTCGTAGGGAAGGGATCTTACAAACTTAGCACAATGGAAGGCGAGCAACTACCAAACAATTGTAATGTATCACTACTCAAACAATATTATTGCTAAGATATGACCTTCTCCCTTTTTTCCATTTAAGACTAACTCCTTGAAGGTGTTCGATCGAAGGCATCGAGTCATCCTTCAACCCGAAGACCTTAGGTTTTAAAGCATGCGTTGCACTCTTTTTCCCTTAGATCGGGTTATTTTATCCCAAATGGGTTTTTCCGGCAAGGTTTTTAACGAGGCAACATTTATATGCTACCTAAGGAGAATTCAACAAGTATTCAAGGCTTCTTTTCAACCAACCTCGAATACTGGGGGGCATCACCCTCGGAGGTTGTATTTTCAAGGAAAATACTTCACGCCAAAAAAGCCTCGATAGGAGAACTTCGTAATGGGACAAATGGTCAAATGAACCGTGTCCATGTAGAATAATCGAGCCTCCGACGGAACATGTGCGCATGTATTAATTATTAAAAGAAGCATTCTTACTATATATAAAAACACTTTGTGTCTCAAAGAAGTATACTATTATACGAGCTTCATACTTATAATTCTACGAGAAACGGCTCAAGAGCCAGAGCCCAAACGCACCCCAGATATTCGGGGACTGCCCGACAGTCAACACATCTGAATCATCAAAAGCTCAAACTCACAAGACCTCTAAGAGGTATCCCTCGATATAAAGTCCAAGGCCACCATACTCGAGTACTAACCTTTCGAACAAGTTCTAAAGGTTATCGGGAAACAAGTCCAAGAGATATACCCGAAGGTCACAGACACATTAAAGGCTACGACCATATTAAAGACTACGGTCATATGAAAAGGCTACAGCCAGAATAATGCGGCTCGAAGACGTCCGACTTCCGCCATAAAATTAGAGGCCTTCAAACACTTTGAAAAATCGATTAAATCAAGCTACCCTCGGAAAAAGCAAATAATAAAGGGCATCGATAAAACCAGCCCTCGAATAAAGACCAAGGCTTCGCTAACATCAGTCTTTGAAAAACCTCAAGAGGTAGTCAATTATCGTTACACAACAAATTACAAACGAGGTTGAAATTGATCGAATCTTCGAAAAACCCCACGGGTGCAAAAAACACATGCTAAGGCATACCAAAATTTTCATTATGTCTTTTAGCCGAAAAAAGGGAAAAATTATAGCCGCTTTAGAGGCTGAGTTGGCCCTACCTAAAGAGACTAAGGGACAATACTAAAGAGCATGAGGGCCAAAGCATATGGAGTTCGAGACCGTGCTCTCACTCAGCTTGGACTCAAGAGTCCCATCACCCCGAGCTAAGATTTAAGTCGATATTCTACTATAAAGATCATTCATTGATCAAATAAAAAATCCAAGGGTTTATTATATTCTGAGTCCAGGCCAATACTCAGACTCATCATTAGAATTATGACATCAAATTTCTTTCACAAATGAAAACAAAACAGAATTCAACGCAAATCGAAGATGAAGCAAAGAGGTTCTTTATATTCATAAGAGATGTTTACAAAATATATTTACAACACCCACGAGGGGCCCTTACACAAAGGCAAAAAACAAAAAGAACCTAATTTATTTCGGGGCTACATTCTCAGAGGCGACATCCCCAGGAACGGTATCCTTGGTAGCTCTATCTTCGGGGACCTCCTCCTCCTCGGGGACTTCATCTTCGTCTCTCTCGATCTCGGAGCCGCAAGCGGAATCCTCATCATCGGAGATAAAAGCAGATGCCTCCTCCTCCAAAGTTTTTGCCTTTTCAATGTCGGCCGAGAGGTCAAAGCCTCGAGCATGCACCTTATCGAGAGTTTGTCTCCGGGACTCCAACCTAGCATGGTTGAGGGCACATGATAACTTACACTCGACTGCATCCTAGATATCCTGTGCCCGAGAATTAGCTGCAGCGGAGTCAGCTCGATACGAGGACACGAATTCCTCAGCCTAGAACTTGGCTTTAGCAAGCTTAGCAGCCGATTTAGCTTCGAGCTCTTCAGTTTTGCGGCTCCAGGCCAAGTTTTCCTCCTTTACACTTTTGAGACAGTTTTCAATTGAGGTCAGCTTTTTCTGAAGTGTATCTTTCTCTGAGGCGAGACGGTCCATATGTTGCCTCTACCGAAGGGTCTCAGACTCTTTCATCTTGAGCTCCTCTCGAAGCTCCTCCACCAGCTCGCCCCTCTGCTAGAACTGTAGAATTGAAGTGATTAGTCACCAAACCAAGTAAAACCGTAATAGACCCTCAAAAGCTATATTACCTATTCACGAAGCTCAGTTTGTTATTGATGGGCCTTCACCAACTCGGCTCGAAGATCTATGATCTCCCCTCCTCTTTTGGCGTAGAGAGCCTTAAGGTTGTCCATCTCCACCACAAGATTTTTGAACTCAGCTTTGCATCGGGCAAGCTTGGCCCGAGACTTGGAAAATGCTTGATTATAAAGCAACACAGCCTTCTCACAAAGAAAAGGAGTCAGGCTTAGGAGGAAAAAAAATCTAACTCGAAATGTAGTTATGAGGACAAAGCTTACCTGTTTGTGAAGCTTTTCGGCCTCATCAAAAATAAACGAGGCATCAAGATTGGGGCCATCCTCGATTCCCGCAAGGTACTCCCGAAATATGTCGTTCTCCCCGTGGGACATTCCCACATCCGAAGTCCTTATGGCCTGGGCATCCCGTATCTTCCCCTTAGAGAACACCGGTCCTGGCGAAGAATCGTCCATATTGATTACCCTGAATGAATCACTCGGGGAATTATCCTGTCTTCGGAGGGCCTTGAAGTTAGGCTCTCCGAGTTCATCAGCCAAATTCTCCACGAGACGAGGCGCACTCTTGTCACTTGATAGCTCGGGGACTCTGCTCGAGCTCCCCTCATAAATTTCTTCGGCTCGAGACCGAACCGCATTTGTCACCATCGGTTTGGCGGCCTTCAAAGCATCAGTGCTTTCTCTTTTCCGAGCTACCAACGGGAAGCCATCATTTTTACCCTCTGTGTCGTCTCTCTCTTCGTTCTCAGCACGAAGATGTTCGTCCGTTTCTGGAGATAAGGCCATGGTATTGACCTTAGGACTTTGAAGCTGGCTTTTCCTTGGCTTCGGGGAGCTTGCAGGCGACCCCCTCTTCCTTTTCTTCTCCTTAACAGGTTTTGGGATTTCTTCTTCACCGGGCGGGGGCGGCTGCATAGCAAGGCGTCTTCGAGGCCTGCATAAAAATAAAAGTGAGTATTCCCCTAAGGAACACAAATATACAATAATAAAACTCACCATGGTTTTTGGCCTCCCATCGACCTTTGGCCAAGTCACGCTAGATGCGCTCGACGTATGAAGAAGTAGAGGCAACTTGCCGAACCCAGCCCCGGAGGTCCGGAACCGCACCGGGAAACCAAGCGACGACTGCATCATTAGGAAAAGATGAGATTGAGAAAGAGCATAAAGAGTGGAATATTCGATTTCTATCGATCGACCTGTACTTACGTTTCATGTTCCATTCCTTGGGGAATGGCATCCTTTCAGTAGGAATCAGGTTGGAGGTCCTAATTCGGACAAATTGTCACATCCATCCTCGGTCCTTGTCCTTATCGATGTTGGAGAAGAAAGACTTTGAGGATCGGCGTTGCAGCTTTATCAGGCCACCTCGATAAAGATGAGGGTTGTATAGCCTGATCAGATGGTCGAGGGAAAAAGATGTCCCCTCGACCTTGCTCCAGAAGTATCTAATTAGATTGACGATTCGCCAGAAAGAGGAGTAAATCTGACCAAGCTTCACTTGGTATTGTTGGGAAAATTCGAGAATGACTGTGTCTATGGGGGTAGAGAAGGATCTATAGGACCTAGCGTGAATGGATAGGTATACACACTCAGGTACACTGCTTTATGAGTAGCGATACCCTATTCGAGGGAAGGGATCACCACGTCTTTATCCTCCCAATTGCAATCTATTTTCACCTGCTTAAGTTCGGCTTCGGTTATCAAACTAATTGTGACGACCCAAAGGGTCATCACCTATTTTATTACCCCATTCCGTACTCTCGAGGCCTTGAAAACCTCCTTTGTAGTTGCCTCGATTTGTGTGCACAGTTCGGGCGCGTATCCGGATAGCTTAAATATGAAATTCTGTGAAAAATGCTAAGATTTGATATTAAAATGAATAAATTTTACTTCGGCCAACATTTTGGGTAAACGTACCCAGACCTGTGATTTGACGGTCCTGGAGGGTCCGTAGGAAAATATGGGACTTGTGCGTATGCCCGGAATCGAATTCCGAGGTCCCAAGTCCGAGGAATGAATTTTTGAGTAAAAATTGTTTTCTGAAAATATTTAAGGAAAATGAAAATTTCTGTTACTCTAGGGATTAAATCTCCCCTCTGGTAGTCGCATTGGAGTTACGAACTTATTTCTCGAAATGAGGATATAACCTTATGGTCTATACTCTTTCATTGTCTTAAGTCCTGTCACCTCTCGTTTCTTCATTCACTTAACTAGACTGTGTAATATTGTCATTTCTTTTTCTTTTTCTTTTCTACCGTCTTTATCCATATATCATACCTTATTCATAATGCTTCCTTATCTCTCTCCTCATTACTCTGCTAATATTTCTACATATCCCTTTTCTTGTGAAAACTTCAATACGACATTCTTTCGCTTTTAGCTTCCTTTTGATCCATCCTATGGATCTTTGGGTTGCTCAACATCCTCGCTCTACTAGGGATGAGAGCCACACTTAAGGTAATATTTATCCCATCCAGGCTTTCAGTGCCTATCTTCTTAATGCTAGTATTCCCATCTAATCGTAATATTCTAGGGTGCACCATCTGGGTGTCTCACAAGAAAATCTATTGGCACATTTGTAATACCCTTCGGAAATGCCAACAAAAGCAAACAATCCATTCACTATTTTGGGCCACTCTAACCCCATGTGTATCGTGATATCCCGTCCTCTTCTTAATCTACACCTGTTAGCCCCCATAGGGCATAACTAAAATGGGTGTGACCAATTGTACATACCCCTGTTACTGTTGAATATAACTCAAAAAGCTTATGTTCCTCTACCTCAATTAAAAACGCTATTAACCTTCATTAATTGGACGCCTCGTACCCTTCTTCATCTTGCTTCTTTTTCTTGTTGAAATTTGTATTTATCTTCTTAATCTCTCATTGTCTTTCACCATAGAGGTGGATAGGCATTCTTGCCTTAAGGCTCCTTATCAGGCTTGCACCTTTCAGTACGCACATGATTTGCTGAAGACCTCATACTTACTTATCATAAGCATGATACAAAGTCGAGTTCCTCTAATTCAACACTTCCACAGCTATATCTCTTATCGATCATCTTTCTGAACGTAGGCATTGTCTTATTACGAATAAAAATAGAATTTCGAAATTTGAATTCTTACAAGTGAGCTCTACCACAAGATCTAGAGTAAGAAGAAAGAGTGACAATCCTAAATGCCCTGTAGCCTCCTGCTTATAAGTGTGGTGCACGACACACCCATAAACAAGAATCTACTAGACACATCTTGTAGACTCCCGAGGATAGAACTGCTCTGGTACCACTTTTGTCACGACCCAAACCGATGGGCCGCGACGGGCACCCTGTACCTTACCCAACCGAGTACCAACATAACATATCTTTCTTACTACATCATTACATACACATGACATACGGGCCTAGTAGGCCAACATAATCCTTTATAAACTCAAAACATAGGTCGGCCAGGCCATACAATCCTTTATATACACGACATATGTCTACAAGCCTCTAGGAGTACATAAATATCATAAAGGTCGGGACAGAGTCCCGCTTCACCAAACAATACGTGTCTAAATCATACTAACCAAATGAGCAACTCCGAAGCAAATGGAGCGCACCAACATCTTTCGCTGAGCTGATAGCCTATTTGGAGGGCTCTCGACCTGTCTATCAGGACCTCCGGGCATGAAACGCGGCATCCCCAGAAAAACGGGACGTCAGTACGAATAATATACCGAGTATGTAAAGCACATAAATAAATACATAAGAGACATGGATGACATATAGAGTACGTGACTCAACCTGTAAGTCTGAATAACTTTGTAAATCATAAATTACTTTTAGCGTCATGCATATGCGTATGAATGTCATGTAGTGCATAGGTACATGTTTCATAACATCATCAGCCTCTGAGGGCATCCCATCATATCATATCGGCCACTGTGGGAAAAATCATCATCGTATACCAGCTGATCAGGTGGTGGTGCGTATATAATGCCATAACCTTTCCCATATCCCATATACATATATATACGCGTATATAATGCCGTTTGAATATACATACATATATACACGTATATAACGTCGTTTGAACCATATTTCAGCCACTGTGGGCAACATCATCATCATATACCAGCTGATCAGGTGGTGGTGCATATATAACGCCATAACCTTTTTCCATATACCATATACATATATTTACATATATACGTGTATATAACGTCATCTGGTCATGGGTCAATGTGCATATATAAATGCATGAAATTCATATGAAATACGTTAATAAAATCTCTCGGTACGTCATAAAGTCATTATGCATCTGATTAATATCATGAAATAAACTTTACCAACATACGTATTTTCGAGACCCATGAACAGAAGATAATAATAATTCACATGGGGAATCAAGAATATAGACATCCCTAATATTTCTATGAATAGAGTAATTTATGAAAATCATGAGTTTGCTCGTTTCTTCCGTATAATTTGGACCATGCCAAAAGAAAGAAGTGGGATAACCTTAACATACCTGGACAGTGATCTTAGGCCCATACGTGAACTTTAGAATAACATGCCGAACATTTCCAGCTAGCAAAATCAGTGGTGTATCGCACCAACTATCATTAATATGATTTCTTTCCTAATCTACAACTGGGAGGTTTTATTGTTGAACAATTACTCTAGCTAAAGGCAAAACTTGATATAAGTATGAATGTTCACTCACTGAAAACAAACATATTGTATGAAACATGAGCTATAAGAAATATATTATTCTTGTCGAGCCTTCACCGTGAAACAGTGCTGATGTAACTTTCTTGGATTTTTGAAATCCTTAAGTCTTTAAGAATGGAGGTGATTTTCAAGTTCTTTTTGACACACAAGAGTTCCCCTTTTTCTCAAGTGATATATAACTTATTCATGTCTTTCATATAGTGGCATATGACTCGCGTTTAGAAGACTTGTCCATTTTTTCTAATCTTGCCACATATTTTTAATGACTCAAGAGTCATCAAATATAACCTATATTGCTGCCACGTAGGTAAAGTTTAGGCTTATCCAACATTAGCCACTTAATTCATTAATTAATTTGTTAATTCTTCATTAACCAATAATTATCCAATTATCCACATAATTAGGAATTATCTCAATTTACTCAAAATACTACTCACTTTTCACATACTTTATACACTTTACTATCATGGCCATGTGATACTTTGTATGGTACTAGTCCATAACTATCGGGTATTAATACTCGACCCGTGTTTTACTCCCACATGTCAAACATGGATGAAAATTTATTTTCTTTGACTTGCTTCCCTTTCACCTTCACGAATTTATTCATCACTTGTGAAATAGCATAATCCCTATAATCTCCAAATAATCTTTTACTTGGACTGAGGTCAATTACCTTATGCCAAATTTAACGTACAATACTACATGGTGCAATATCGTCGTAACATAATACTCCAAAGCGTAACATCATCGGAATACTGCGGGGCGTAACATTATTCACCCCTTTGGAACATTCGTCCTCGAATGTTGACTGATGCACTTATTATTTCCATAACTTATATCTTCCGAATACTTTAGAACTTTCCTTGCCATCTAGGCGACTGTTATATGAATAGGTCCAAAGTCTAGTGCATCCCTCTTTAGGCCTCCTTCTCACACCACAACTTGTAGTCGGAATCCTTCCAATCTCATAACTGTTGCTACTTTTCATCATGCAGCCTGTATAGTTTTAATCTTGTAAGTGTGTCCAATCTCTAGGCTTCACACGTAGATCTTAATAAGATGTCCCTTTGGAAATTTATGAGTATACTGAAGTTCTTCGCTCGGTAATTTGTTGAATTCACGAATATTGTTATATCTCATCGCATAGGTCCGTTTAGCCATCCATATGAATACTGCCATAATTCTTACTTTAATTTATCGTTGCTGAGGTCTGCTACCAAATTCCAGCTTACTCTCGTTGCTTATTCCATATGTATAAATTTAAGTCCTTTAATGCTTCCTCGTTACTGCTCATCTTTAGAATGACGGTCCAATCTCATCTCATACTTTGTGACTTTTATCCATCTATTGTTGATTCACCTTAATATTGATCTACAATATATCACTGATAACTTAAAACTTCTTACGTAATACTTTGCCGCTAGGGCTTATGTTACCTCAAGGAATATCCGAAGTGATTCCCATAATCGTATTTCATAGTGTCTCAATGTGATTCAGCTTATGAGGGTATCCTAAATTTGTGCCGCCAGCGAAATCTTTTCTCCGTCTCTTTTTTTTTCTTCAATTCATCATTCAAACAGGGTGCGATATCGTCGTAACTTAATATTGCAAAGCGTAACATCATCGGAATACTACGTGGCGTAATATTTTAGTTGAAGGAATCTTGGGTGTAACAACCCAAGAACCTTCTAGACTTGTAAAATCATATTTGTAAGGGGTATTAGGGTCATTATAATGGCTGGAAATTTCTGGAATAGGGGCAGCTGTCCTAAAGGATAAGGGTGACAGCTTCTCTATGTACTATTTCAGCCCATTAGATAGGGAATATGGTAGGTATATCCCATCCCCAAGTCCCTTATAAATACACTCTTTCCCTACCGTTAAGGACCTGGACTGGACACTGAAAAATTACCTAGACACGCACACGAAAATGCTCTTCCTTTTTTTCCACCTGTTTTTATACTCTATTACCTGGTTCACACTCTCTTAGCTACTGAAACATATCTGTAAACACAGAAAAATCAGAATAGTTGCATTCATAAACAAAAAAAAAATAAAAATATATATTAGTGAAAAGATTTGATTTCATTCAAGAATCATCAAGGTTCTTGTGGTTTTCTCAGCTTTGGTTCTTGGTTGGTAGTCTGATTTCAAAGTCTCTTGTCTAAATATTCGAGTTCTGGGTTGTCCATTCCTATTGGTTGTTGCTGGGTTTTAGTTGGTCTGCTCTTGTTGCTGCTGAATCTTTCTCCTTTTTGTTGTTTTGCTGATTACCTGGCCTTTATTTGGTCTGGATTCTTGTTAACTTTCTCTTTAAAAAGGTATGTAACAAGTTCATGCTTAATGGAATTTTCAGCTTTGAATCACTGTCTACTATATGTTGTGATAATCTGTTGTTTCTTGCTAAATCTGTTAATCTGTGTTGCTGGTATGTGATAAGTAGACCTTGGGTTTCTATCTTTGTGTTTAGACTATGAATTCTGTGTTGTTAAGATCCACAAGGATGAGTTAGGTGTTGGTTTTGTGTCTGCCTCAATTTTACTGAGATAATTTGCACTAGGGTAGATGAATTTGACTTCTTAATAGTCAAATTCACCCCATAATAGTGCACAAACAGTAGTGTAGTCTGCTGAAAATTACCCCTTAAAGGGTGTAAAGTGTGTAATTAAGAAGAGCCTTAAGGAATGGAATCCGAACCCACAAAATGATCGAATTTACTCCTCAAAGTGCCAATAGTGGTCAAAGTATTTGACTAAATACTAGCCGGAATAAGGATGACTATTAAGAGTCTAAATAAAGTGACATCATTGGATTTGAATCTGACCCCTTTCATGGTCAGATTCATTCCAGCCAATGCACAAAAGAATTCTGTTATTACTATATAGTTTAACATCATTAGAGTCAAATCTGACTCCTTTAATGGTCAGCTTTGCTCTAAAAGATGCATAACACATCTATTATTGGGATAGTTAGAAATTGCAAAAGAAGAGCGTCAAGTGCACAGTACAAAGAATCCAAATGTGGAGCATCCAGTTAGGATTTCAATTTTTAGTTCTTTTCCCTGATGTTCATAAAAATGTATTTTTACATAAGCTGTATTTTCATTTCAGAAAAACTGTAATTTATTCATTTATGCATTTTCAGAACTATGTAATTTAAGAGTGGACTGTGTAATGGTATTTTGGAGTTTGTTTTAGTATACAAAGTGGGCTAAGCCATCAAAAGCAGCATGTCTAGGTTCGAGATGGTCTAAACCTTGGGTCATGAATCATAAAGGACACGAAAGCCCAAAGCCCTAAGGCTATAATTGCCTTAAGATTAAAATATTAAGATTGACTAAAACTCAGATCTTAAAAACCTTGCATGAGTTTAGTATACAAAAAATAAACTGCCCAGTATTTATTGAGAACAGTTCGTTTTCTTTTTGTCTTCCTTAAAGTTTCTGGTAATATATCTCCAAATTGCTTACTTCTGAAATCATGTGAACACAACTTTCTTAAATAGCATCGGTAATAGCTGGAGGTAATAATATGTTCTGGATATTTGATTGTAGTTACAGCTACTATTTTCTGTTCCCTCCCCTTTATTAAAATTTGTTTGTTTAGCATATTCAATCAAGAACGTAGAAATCACTATTTCTTTCACCAATAGCTAAATTTAAGATGGCCCAAAATGATACAAACTGGGCTAAACTAGGCCATAGCCCAAATCCTCGTGAATGTGATTAATGGACGTAGTTTGAGAGTGATTCCTATCATTATCTAAAAATGCCTCTTTAAATCAGTCCCTATGACTTTAACTTAGTAATTCACATTAGATGTAGTGAAATTCCAACCCATTCTTGAATTAGATAGTACTTTTAGACTTAGATAATGACTTAATCACTCAAGTATACGTAACTTTGGATGAAAACACATCAAATAACCCCTTTTCTCAAATTGTGTATATGTTTACGTAACACAAATTAAGACTAAAATGAACCCTCGTAGAGACACTTTAGGAACAGATTTCCAGAAAATTATCAGAATTACGTACACGCCCGCGTGACGTGACTGCGTTTTCTTTTGACAACAAAAAAAGAAAATGCACTTGCGCAACTTTGTTTATCTCCTTGAATGAGTTCAGTGTCAAGAATTATGTACACGTCTGTGTGACATGATTTTAGACACATTTTAAAGTCTACGGGTTTTATGCATACATGACCTGTCTTAAAATAACTCTTTAAATATAAAAGAATAATAAAAGTGGTAAAGAATAAAAAAAATGCACATAGGTTAAAAGTAGTAATTAAAAAATTTAGGTCAAGTTTAATCATTAAGAGACCGTGCTAGAACCACGGAACTCGGGAGTGCCTAACACCTTCTCCCGGGTTAACAAAATTCCTTACCCGGAGTTCTGGTTCGTAGACAATTTAACAGAGTCAAAATTCCTCGGTTTTGGGATTTTTAAAAATAAATAAATGGTGTCCTGGGAAACCGTAAAAAATTCGGGTGGCGACTCTGAATAAAAATAAATCCCAAAAATCGAATAATGTCACTTAAAGTAAAAAAAACTCCCTTATTACCCTTACCCGAATGAAAAAAGAGGTGTGACATTGTGTATTGACTAAAAACATGGAACCTACTACCATGTTTATTGCTAAGAGCTATGGTCAGAAGCAAGGGAAGAAGAATTATAATATGGAATCTGAATATTGTCACACAAGAGGTCATTCCAAAGAAAATTGTTTCAAGTTAATGAAATGTGAATTTTGCAACATGAAAGGACATTTGAAGGAAAATTGTTATAAAATCATAGGATACCCCCCTGATTTTAAGTTAAAAAGTAGAGGTGTTTTGATGAGTGGAAATCTAGCACAGTTAGATGGATATGCTGCTTCTACTCCTCGTCCAATTCCACCTATGACAGCACCAGTTTTTACCCATGAATAGTACTCTCAAATCCTTAATTTGTTGAATAAAACTTCAATTGGTAAACCTAGTGCAAACATGGCATGTATATCTCTATTTGATTCTGATTCTAATCCTACTTGGATAGTAGACACAGGGCTACTAATCATATGACAGGTAATGAACGATTATTGGTTGATGCTACTAAAGTAGGAAATTCAGCATGTTCAAATGCCTACTGGAGACTCTACTCAAATTACTCATGTAGGAAATTGCCACTTGACAGGAGGTGATCTTATTAAAGATGTCTTGTGTGTACCATCATTTAAATTCAACCTCTTGTCAGTTTCAAAACTGAATAAAGCTTTGCAGTGCTTTGTTATTTTTTATCCTGACTTCTTTATCTTCCAGTACCTCTTCACTAGGAGGATGAAGGGCATTGGTAAGAAAGAAGATTACGTTCTACCTTCTGCTTCGAGCCCGGCCGAGAGTGAGCTTCCCGATAGTCTCTTCCTTCCTAGAAATAGAACTCTAACAAGACAAGGGGCCACTGTTTGCATGGACATAGGGGCATACGAACATAGGGGTAGAGTAGAGGTTTTTCCAATGCAGGACGGAATGGACTTTATATCTTGATACCAAAGAAAAATGTTGAAATCAAGGAGCAGATGAGGTCTTTGGCAGTAAGAGGGATCACAGATTCAGAATTATGGCACAAGAGGATGGGCCATGTACCTATGGCAGTTTTAAGAAGAATTTCTACTTTGAACAATATGTGTAGTCTTACATTGGACCATTGTAGTATATGTCCATTGGCTAGGCAAGTTAGACTACCATTTCCTCAAAGTAATAGTAGAGTTGTTACACCTTTTGAATTGATTCATATGGATGTTTGGGGGCCTTACAAAGTTTCTACTTACAATGGAATGAACTACTTTCTTACTCTTGTGGATGATTTCTCTAAATGGACATGGGTTTTTATGATGCGTGTGAAATCTGATGTGTCTACTCTGTTTAAATCCTTTATAGCCATGATTTTAAATCCATTTGAAAGGAAATTAAAGTTTTTAGATCTGACAATGGGTCAGAGTTCTTCAATAATATATGTGGTGACTTGTTCAAGTTACATGGGATAATTCATCAAAGTTCTTACCCTTATTCTCCTCAACAGAATGGGGTTGTTGAGAGGAGGCATAGGCATATTCTTGAGATAGCTAGAGCCATCAAATTCTAGGGTCACTTGCCATCCAAGTTCTGGGGATGTTGTGTGGAAGCTGTTGTGTATATAACTAACAGAGTTCCCTCTACTGTTTTGGGAAACAAGTCTCCATTTGAAGTGTTGTACAACAGATGTCCTTCATTGTCTCACTTGCGAGTAATAGGGTGTCTTTGCTATGCAACAACATTGCCTAAACAAGATAAATTTAGTCCTAGAGTTATTCAATCTGCGTTACTTGGCTATGGAACTTTTCAGAAAGGTTACAAACTATATAATACGGAGCACAAAACAGACTTCATCAGCAGAAATGTTCTCTTTCATGAGAACATATTTCCCTTCCATTCACAGGCCACATATTAAGACTTCTCCTTTCCAGTTACATCCATTCCTTTGATCAAGACTTCTCCTATTCCATCGCATGTATCAGAGCACCTACCAGCAGTAGCTTCACCTGAAATAGAAGTCTTTGATATTGCAGAATCAACTCCCCTTACTGCAGATTTATCTCCTTCTACTTATGTACCTGTTCTTGATCCAGAGCCACCACCAGTTATTGATCCAGAACCACCACAAAGAAAATCTGGAAGGGTGTCTAAGCCACCTATTTGGTTGAAGGATTTTGTTGTCCCTGGCAAAGCTGTTGCTGCTAGTCCCTATCCATTGTCTAATGTTGTAAACTATGATACTCTGACACCAAGGTATCAAAGTTTTCTCATAAAGTTTTCTGCCGATATTGAGTCGAAGAGTTATACACAAGCTGCCAAAGATCCTAGGTGGATTGAGGCTATGCAAGATGAATTACAAGCTTTAAAGGCTAATAACACCTGGGAGGTGGTACCTTTGCCTACAGGTAAAAAGTTTATTGGTTGTAGGTGGGTGTATAAAATTAAGTATAAAGATACATGCAAGGTAGAGAAGTTCAAGGAAAAATTAGTAGCAAAAGGTTATAGTCAGCAAGAGGGCTTAGATTGCCAAGAAACCTTTTCACCTGTAGTCAAAATGGTAACTGTTAGATGTGTTCTAGTTATTGCTGCAACCAAGCATTGGACGATCTATCATATGGATGTCTATAATGCTTTCCTACAGGGTGATTTGGATGAAGAAATATATATGACTCTACCCTAGGGCTTTCACAGTTCTAAGGGTTCTCAGCATGTTTGTAAGTTGCTTAAGTCATTGTATGGACTTAAGCATGCTTCGCGGGAGTGGAATCTAAAATTAATTTCTGCTTTATTGTCATATGGATTTGTTCAAAGTCATTTGGATTGTTCTCTGTTCACTAGGCAGTCTCAGGGAAAGTTTGTCATAGTGTTGGTTTATGACGATGATCTCTTGATCACAGGTGATGACTCTACCATGATTCTTGAAACTAAGGCATGCTTACAGTCCAGTTTCAAGATCAAGGATCTTGGTGAGCTGAGGTATTTCCTTGGGATAGAATTTTCCAGAAGCAAAGAGGGCATTTTTATACATCACCGGAAGTATGCACTTGAATTGATCTCAGACATGGGCTTGGCTGGAGCTAAGTCAGTTGGTGCTCCCTTAGAGTTTAACTTGAAGCTGACATCTTCAGAGTTCGATACATATGTTGGGGTGACTGATGATGCTCTTCTTGATGATCCTAATATATATCATAGACTTTTAGGGAGATTTTTATACTTAACTAACACAAGCCCAGACATCATCTTTGCAGTACAATGCTTAAGCCAATTCATGCACTCGCCTAAGGTCTCTCATATGGAAGTTGATGTCCGCTTAGTTCGTTATATAAAACAGTTTCCTGGAGCTGGGATCCTTCTGTCTTCTTCTCATTCTCCTTCTTTAGTTGCTTATTGTGATGTTGATTGGACTTCGTGTCCAAATACTCGCAGGTCTGTTACAGGATACTTTGTTAAATTTGCCAATTCTTTCATTTCTTGGAAATCCAAGAAGCAGTCAACTATCTCTAGGAGTTCTGCCGAGGCAGAATATAGGAGCCTTGTCTCGACAGTTGCTGAACTTGTGTGGCTGCTTGGATTATTTAAGGAATTTCATGTGAATGTTCATTTACCTATATTCTTACATTGTGACAGTAAATTGGACATCCAAATAGCTGCAAATCCTATTTTTCATGAACGCACCAAACACATCGACATCGATTGCCATTTTATCCGGGAGAAACTCAAGCAAGGGTTGGTCTATCTTCAACACTTGAGTTCCTTCGAGCAACAGGCTGATATTCTCACCAAAGGACTCACTCAGATCCAGCATCGTTATCTACTTTCCAGACTAGGCATGAAGAACCTCTTCATATCACCTAGCTTGAGAGGGGTTGTAGAAGAATTAAGCAATTGCACCACTATTACTTGACTATAGTTAGTTGACCATAGTTAGTTAGTTAGTAATAGTGTTAACTAACTTAAGGAATATTAGTGGGGTATTAGTTAGTTGGATACAACCGTCATAGTTTAGCTTATTAGCTTAGGGGATTCTTATATAAAGACTAACATGTACAACACGTGAATATTACAGAAATTGAGTTCTAATTTTTCTCTATTTTGGCTTCTTCTCAATTTCTTCTTCTTCTTCTTCTTCTTCTTCTTCTTCATCTTCTTCTTCTTCTTCTTCTTCGTTCAAGTGCATTTACGAACTACTCAATTCATCAATTCATGGATATTTAACAGGTCTATAATTTAGTTATGCAGGAATTTGTCACGACCCAAATTCCCAACCCACGAAATCGTGATGGCGCCTAACACAATACTTGCTAGGCAAGCCAATGTTAGAAATTAATTAACCATTTCCTTTTTAAGTTTACTTACACATAATAGAAAAATTTAAAATAAATGCGAAATCTAATGTTTTCCACAAAATAATTCCATGAATAATAATGAGGAGCAATAATTAAGCCGAACCACGAACTAAATATATAACCATACAGCTACCCCAGGGTCTGGTGTTACAATTCACGAACTACTAAAGAATACCACAAATAAATGGGCTGAAAGAAACATATCTCTGTTTCAAATGAAATAAAACACTATCTAAATGAATAGGAGAAGACTTGATGCGAGACTAGAATTCATAGTTTAACATGTTATATGCCTTACAGTTTATGCGCATTGATGATAAAAATACACTTTTTATGTGCTTAATAGAGTTTATTTCATGTGTAGGTGAATTGGAGATGGAAACCGAGCTAAATGGATGCAAATACGTCAAAAATACGCTTGAGAGGCGAAGAGGGAACACCCTGGCCTTATCCAGGCGTTTGCCTCCTAAATCCAGGGTGGCCCTGGCGTTAGGGGGGCGTTTGCCTCCTAAAGCCAGGCCTGGCCTGGCCTTATCCAGGCCTTAGAGCCAAAACGCCTGGTCTACTGGTTCTGGTCAATTTCGAGTTTTGACGAGTTTAAGTGTTTTCCGGTTGAAATAGAAGTCTCCTACACGTTTAGGTTTTGTCCTAAACTTATAAATAGACCCCAAAAACACAACTTAGAAGAGATTCGAAGAGGAGAGAAGGGATTCGAACGGCAAGACATCAACTTGCACAGATTTTCTTCATTATTTTGTAGTTTAATTATGCAAGTTATTTTAGATTTGATACTTATGAATTTGTTTAGCTAACTTCTTTAATCAAGGGTTTTGGTAGAACCTGTTGGGGGATGAACTTATTTTGTTATTAATATAATTCCGATTGGTTGATTAATCTCTATTTGT
>ML368041.1:0-84798 GCA_005239505.1 Nicotiana paniculata
GGGGGAGATTTGGTGAGAGAAATGTGGGGGGAGTGGGAATATACGGTAGAGTTAAATTAGGAGACTAATTAATACACTATATGGTATAGAATTAGTAATTAGGTATATTAAATATAATTATATCAAACCTTAAACATTGAGGGTAATAAGGTTTCCTATATGGCATAGAAATGTAAAAATTCTTTTAATATATTGCTAGATATTATTATGACAACTTGGAATATCTATATCTTAACATGAAATAGAGTTATAGACTAACAAATTTTATATTTTCATATAAGACTAATAACATAATATTTCAAAATAAAATATAAGACTAATAATATAATGATACAAAATGCTAAATAAATATATTGTTAGAATACTGTATTTGTAAAATAATTCTGAAAAAAATAAAATAATATACAAACAGAAATGTAAACGAAACAAAAGTTAATCTGAGCCCACTGAATTCACAGTGTTTCCTTAAGGAATTTAATCCCCTCCTAGTACCCAAGGTTATGGATTATTTTCTCCCATCATAGAACGAATTACACACTAGTGTAGTGGTACTTCAAACCCAAGTGTTTCAGCGAACACAAAGTTCGGTAGCAAATCACACTTACTGTTGCTTTCTTTGAAGTTAAAAATAAGCAGAAGAAAGGAGGAGAACTCAGAAATTCGTATGGAAAATATGAGAGAATGGACTTGCATTTATAGCCAATGTTGGGCTGAAATCTGAAGAGGTGCAACTCTTCAGAATGATTGTTTATGCAAAATGGCCATAGCATAAATGGCTATTTACTCAATAATAAACCAGGAGAATTGAAGAGGGTGGTTAATTTTCAGTTACAAAACTGAAAAACGGAAAACTAATAACGGAATTGGATTTAATATTAATATTCTGTTATTAAACGCATATTTAATAACATTGCCGAAGAAAAGCCGCGCGACGACGGCGCGAGGCTTGCCTTCTTCTCAACTCTTTAAGAGATAGAAGAAGAGCAATTGCTTATATACCCATTAAAAATCTCTTGCTCTTCCAATATGGGACAATGTCCCTTCATCAAGGAGGGAATCTCAAATAAAACTCAAATATTTCATTTCCTATTCACCCTCTTTTAAGCATTAATATACTTAAAACCCCAATATATCAAATTGATTAAAAGTTTGAAAAGATGGTAACTTTATATTTATTTATCAATTTAGCTTGCTTGATTATTGTTACGTAGTTTTACATTCGTTACTTATTTAGTGGATGCTTATCTGCTATGAAGTATCATGAGTACACTATTGATAATGCATACTAGGATCTTGATCATCAGATACATTAAAGTTTTTGTTTTATTTTGATAATAGATTATTAGAATTGGGCATAAGTGCATGACTTTGTATCTATTACTTCTACAGGGATTTTAGAGTTAGAACATAGCAAGATGGAAGATTCTTGGATTTAAATTTAGTACTGTAAGGTTTCTCGCAATGACTAACGAAAGAAGAGGAAATTATGATGATTAAAATTATCTAGCATAATATTTTAATACGAGAAGAACGACGAAATTCTGACCAATGAATATATATATATATATATATAACGACTTATAAATCGTTGAAAAACCTAATGGAGTATTGTTATTTACCAATTACCAAATAGAGCTTTTGTGTAGTTACTAAGTATTATTTATTCCTAAGCCTTAATAATTTTTGGAGGTTAAGTTATACACACAATCAGTGTAAGAAATATTTTACATTATCAAGTCAGTTAAAAGATATATTTACAGATAAGCCTTTTATAATGTAAAATTTATAATTCTGAAAATAAAATAAAGGGGAGTACAATTTAAACTTTCTTTTTTTTGTATGAAATTGATAGATACCAATTTTACCATTTGCTATTAAATAAAATTAGTTGTTGTGCACCGTCAAAATATGTGATGTAGTGGATGAGACTGTTCTTCGAATCCAGAGGTCAAGGATGTGGGCAGGGAACGCCTCCCCACGAATGAAGGCCCCAATGCAGCGGGAATCCGGATGACTCCAACGGGGTACCGGACACTGGGTGGGAAACAAAAAAAAAAAAAAAAATTAGCTGTTGTGCAAGTGAAACTCGCATTATCCTCAATTCTCCCGAACTTTGCTCCTCTTTCCATGGATGTCCACTCCCTGTGCTTCACTCTGATCTATTCTTCAAACATACCCCAATTTTGATTCCATCTTTTTTGACTCATTCTTCTCTTTATGCTTTCCTTCTTCCCTGGTTTCACCACTGATCATTTCTCTCCCTTTTCCTACGTACAAAATGAAGCTTTTCCCAGTTTCCTCTGTCTTCTTTAAAAAAAAAAAGTAATCTTCTGAAATAGGAAAGTCTGTGGAGTTGATGAATTCAAATCGTTTTGCATGTTTTTTAAATTAAATTATTTTCGTTAGACAAATGACTCTGACTTGGAATTAAAATTTGGTACTCCTACTAGATGGACGAAAGCAAAGACGATGACGTGCATGCATGGGATCAGAATCCGAGTAGAACACAACCTGTTCGACAAAATGTTCAATCCAAAACCCACCAGCTGAGAACATATACGGGGACGCACCACCAGCGTGGGTCCCACCACCACCAGCTCCGCAATAATCGCAGCCTCGATGATCGCATCATTAATCGCAATCATAATTATGGTTTGCCGCAAAAGGATTATTTATCAAATGATATTAAAGGCTCCTCTGATTTGATTAATCAAAAGATTGAAGGTATTGGGCTGGCGGCGGATGGTTCAGATGATAAGAATCATGAATTGCCATTGCCGGAGTTTGAAGGAATTGGTGGGGGACTTGGAATTTTTAAAGCCCCAGTTCGTGCCCCTCTTCATCCTGCACGTCCTTCTTACCTTGAGCTCAGGCCACACCCCCTCAAAGAAACCCAGGTGAATAAAATTCGTACTCCCTCTGTCCCATTTTCTGTGATGGTGTTTGACTGAATATATAGTTTAATTATGAAAGAATTTTGAAACTTATGGTCTAAAACAAGAGTAACAAAAATTGTATAGCTCAATATATCATTTAGGATAGAATAGAAAGTTTATTAGTTAAACTGTTTCCAAATATAAAATGTGTCATCATGCTCAATATTTTTATGGAGGAAATCCAGTGGAAGATGTTTTACCTTGGGGAATTATTTGGTTGTTCATTAACCTATCTCACATATAGCACACCTATTAGACAATGGCGGAGTCAGAAATTTATGTAAGGGGATTTAAAAAAATTAGAACGTCAGACCTAAGATTTGAACCTGTGCCTAAAGCAATTTTTGGACCCCTTTGCAACTTCATTCTAACCACTAGAAAAAATCACTTTTACCCTTTCCTTGACCTAGTTCCCCCTGGGCATTAGACGGAGGGCAGGGTATGATGATGGTGCTCTGTTATTATTTTTGAGCATTAAGGTTAACAACTAAGACACACATGTTGGTTAAAACAGTGATATGGGATAAGAGTTTGAAATATCTGTAAAAGGAAAATGACATCCACTCATGAGTGACGAAATAATTGTGTCTTTTGGTGAAAATATTTTCTTTAGAGAAAACAGTTCACAAATACTAGAACCTGAATTATTCAAGAAACATGATACCAAACACATCCAGTGTACTGTGTTTGTTGGTAGAAACAAGTGTACATGTTGGAAACACAGTTTTGAATGTGCGTTGTCCAAAAAAAAAAAAAAAAAAAAAAAGAGGAAGTCAGGAATCAGTTAAAAATATTTAAAATGGATGGGTAGTTTTAGATGAGTAATGCATGCACTTCTGTACTTTTTTTCCTTTTTCCTTTTCTCTTTTCAAAATTTTAATAACAATACAGGTTGGGAAATTTTTGAGGACCATTGCCTGTACAGAGACACAACTTTGGGCAGGACAAGAATCTGGGGTAAGAGTGTGGAATTTTTCAGATCAGTATGAGCCTGGAATGGGAGCTGGAGGTCGTGCAAGGAGAGGGGATGAGGATGCAGCACCATTTTATGAGTCAGTTGATATATCACCCACATTATGTTTGATGGTTGATTCTGGGAATGAGTTGATCTGGAGTGGGCATAAGGATGGCAAGATTAGGTCTTGGAGAATAGACCAGCCTAGTTCTGATGACTCCCCTTTCAAGGAAGGCCTCTCCTGGCAGGCTCATCGTGGTCCCGTTCTTTCAATGGTGATATCTTCTTATGGTAATGTCTAGTTTTTCCTTGTTCACGTTTTCAATTCATATATTAAATTAACCTATGATCCTAGTCAATGTTTATCATTTTGATCAGCCTATTCAACTTCTATTGTTATCATTCTCAAAAAAAAAAAAAAAAAATCTATTGTTATCTTGTCTTACTGGTCTACTTCACTGATCTTATCTTAGCTTTAATTGTGCTGAAATAATCTTTTGCTTCTGATAGTATTCCAAGAACAATATATCATAACTACTCGCTTCTTGCAGAACAATATATCATGACTGCTCACTTCTTGGTCCAGGTGATATATGGTCTGGGTTTGAAGGTGGTATCATAAAGATTTGGCCACGTGAAGCAGTAAACAAATCTCTCTCTCTATCACCAGAAGAAACACACATGGCTGCTTTACTCGTAGAAAGGTCATTCGTTGACCTTAGAAGCCAAGTTACAGTTAATGGTGTATGTAATATCTCGTCTTCTGACGTGAAGTGTTTGCTCTCTGATCATGTAAGAGGAAAAATCTGGGCAGCTGGATCTCTATCCTTCTCGTTATGGTATGTTCCTCTACATTGCTTCCAGATGAACATGATGTATGTATTTGTTTAATGTTAATTCATAAGGGAAGAGGTAAAGCTTTCTTTATTGATTAATTGTTTAGCCACTAATTACCCTGATAGTTGGACAACTGCAGGGATGCACGGACTAGGGAACTCCTGAAAGTGTATAATATAGACGGTCAGATTGAGAATGGGGTTGATATGTCATCGATGCCAGACCAAGCAGTGGAAGATGAGAGGAATGTCAAGCTTGTCTCCAAATCTAAAAAAGAAAAGTCACAAGGAAGTAACTTTTTCCAGCGTTCACGCAATGCTATAATGGGAGCTGCAGGTGCTGTACGTCGAGTTGCAACAAAGGGGGCAGGGGCATTTGCAGAAGATAATAGGAAAATAGAGGCCCTTGTGCTTGCATCTGATGGGATGATTTGGAGTGGATGTTCAAATGGCTTACTTGTGCAGTGGGATGGAAATGGCAATCGTTTGCAAGATTTCCATCATCATCCTTGTGCTGTTCTTTGCTTATGTGCTCATGGTTCTCGAATATGGGTTGGCTATGTAAGTGGTATGGTACAGGTCCTCGACCTTGAAGGGAACTTGCTAGCTGGTTGGGTTGCTCACAACGAGCCTGTAATAAAAATGGCAGTCGGGGATGACTATGTTTTTAGCTTAGCTAATCATGGAGGTATACGTGGATGGGCCCTCGCCACTCCAGGGCCTATTGATAACATATTACTATCAGAAAGAGCTGAGAAAAAATATTTATACACCAGACAAGATAATTTTAGGATTTTGGTTGGTACGTGGAACGTTGGTGAAGGAAAAGCATCACAGGAAGCACTCGCAACTTGGCTGGGTTCTGCAGTTTTGGATGTTGGGATTGTAGTAATTGGTTTGCAAGAAGTAGAAATGGGAGCAGGTTTTCTTGCAATGTCTGCTGCAAAAGAAACGGTAAGCTATCAAAGCACACCCTTTACATCTTGTAAAGAAAATGGACCGTGTGTCTAACTCAACCTCAAAAGCTAGGTCATGAGGTGAGGATTGTCCAAGATAATATAAGAAAACAATAATTCATTCCCTCACCCAATGTAGGACATTCTAGCCCCTGCATGCCCAGGGCGAGACATTTGGAGCGTGGCAAATATAACATGGGAATCCAACATTGGGTAACTAGAGAGTTGAGATGAGGCTAGGTCTAATATCATGCAAAGAATGTACCTTGGGCGTAACTCAACCTAAAACTAGCTCATGAGGTGAGGGGTTATCCAAATCCATATAGGGAACCAACATCTCATTCCCTCCACCAATGTCCCAAAAACTAATTAAAAGGGAAAAGGAGACAAAGACCAAAGCATTGACTGAAGAGAGAGCAAAGAGATATTCGCCTTTGACTTCTTCTCCGCTTACTGACAGAGACATGCTAACACATCTTATAGGGATCCTAGCTGATCTAATTGAAACACCATCTGCAACTGGTAATTTTGGCATTCAGTAGAAAACAAAAAGTAATTAAAATACTTGAGCTATCTATTATTCAGGTCCAAAAAGTCAAGAATCCATTAGCTAAAAGATTTGACAAGATACAGTGTCTATTCTGTCTCTAATTGGTTATCAAATACCTGAGCATGATTAAGAGATTTGCGGACATAGTCTACCATTCTATGTATCCTGTAGGTAGAATCTTAGATCCGCTAAAGGAACTTTTGCATTTCAAGAAGCAATCATTGAGCACAGAAAAGTTGATACCCATTGGCTTTTCTTCTTTTTTTAGTTGTTTTTACTACATAGGGGGTCAGGGAAGGGCAGGAAGGGCGGGGTAGTGGGAGTCAGACCCACACCTATTGTGTGGGAGACTCCCACTTACCACTCGGCTATAAGCCTTGGTGATGTACTGGATGGCTTTAAATGCTCAATTTAGTTAGCAAGATTCGATCTCTTTAGCGTCTCTTTTAATAGTTCCAAGTCTATCATTAATTCAATTTTGTATTTGATATTCCTGATAATTGAGGATATTCATATTGGCAACCATGTGGATAGTGAAACCTTATACTTTCCTGATCTTGCCTAATGTGCATAGCATTATCCTGATTGCAATGTCAACTGTAGGTAGGACTAGAAGGAACTTCTAGTGGGCAATGGTGGCAGGATGCAATAGGAAAAACTTTGGACGAAGAATCAACTTTCGAAAGGGTAGGATCAAGGCAACTAGCTGGCTTGCTTATTGCTATCTGGTAAGAACTTATGATGGTTATTTTAATGGTCTATTCTCCATTCTTCAAGCAGAAATGAAAGCTGTGCCTCAAAAACCCCATTCTTCGTAAAACTTCATATTTCGGACTGAATTGGCTGAAGTATTTCTTCCATTGACTCCTGCCTATTCATACTACTAAAATATTAACCTTTAACTTACCGCAACTATTTTGGGATTGAGGTGCAATTGATTTATTGATTGGTAATAACTTAGGGTGAGAAAAACTCTTAGAGCACATGTGGGGGACCTTGACGTTGCGGCAGTTGCATGTGGTTTAGGACGTGCGATTGGTAATAAGGTAAGTATCTCTTCACGTTCAGAGGTATAGCAAATCATTGATCTTTTCCAGATTACAATTCATCAAACTATTTAAGTAGTCAAATTGGACAAAATTCTAGGTAGTCATTCAAGGTGAGGTAACGAAGATGATTGAGACACTACTCAAGAAAATTAAGGGCTTTGTCTTCTAGTCTAAGTTATTGTCTTTCCATCCTTGAAAACGGAAATGAACTGGCTGGCACAATGTTTTTATGGTTATACAATTATAATGCAGGGTGGAGTTGGTCTGCGGTTAAGAGTACTTGATCGGATTATGTGCTTTGTGAACTGTCACTTTGCAGCACATTTAGAAGCAGTCAACCGCCGCAATGCTGATTTTGACCATATATATAGAACAATGGCTTTCACTCGATCTTCTAACCTTCTGGACAATGCTGCTGGTATGCTGCGATACCTATTTTTGACTTGCTCTCTTGTCTTCTCCACATATTTACTGTGGCTGCTTTACTCTTCTGGTCTGCCATGGATCCTCTCTCTTGCAGCTGGTGTTTCATCTGCTGCTCAAATGCTTCGTGGTACAGATGTATGATGCAGTATTTGTGTTCATCAGTTTCATACTACCTTTACATTTGAACTAACGCTTAACATCCTCTATAAAAGGCTGCAGCAATTAGTCCTGATGAGAAAAAGCCTGACCTTGCTGAAGCTGATATGGTGATTTTCTGTGGTGATCTTAATTATCGTCTTTTTGGAATATCTTATGACGAAGCAAGGGACTTTGTCTCGCAAAGATGCTTTGAATGGCTTAGAGAGAAAGATCAATTAAGAGCAGAAATGAAAGATGGCAAAGTCTTCCAAGGGATGCGTGAAGCAATCATCAAATTTCCTCCAACTTACAAATTTGAAAAGGGGAAACCAGGATTAGGAGGTGAGATATATTTGTAATGATTAACATGTGACTCAACATCTTACTTTCTTACACTTTGTTAAGTACTAGTTAAACTGTTTCTTTTGGTGTGTTCTAATGACAAAGATATGTCCAAGAACCAGTTCGAGATTGCCTTTGTGTATTTCTTATTGCATGAAATGTCAAAAAGGACTGAAAGCTGTTTTCTCTTTCCACCTTAGGATATGATTCTGGGGAGAAGAAACGAATTCCAGCTTGGTGTGACCGAGTGCTATATCGAGATAGCCGGGCAGCTCCTTCTATGGAGTGCAGTTTAGGGTGCCCTGTAGTTGCCTCTGTTTTACAGTAGGTTTTCTCATGGCTCAGTAGGCTCTTTCTTGCTTCATGTAGAAACTAATTTCTCTTATGTGATAGGTATGATGCTTGCATGGAAGTGAACGAAAGTGATCATAAACCCGTAAGATGCAAATTTAACATCGAAGTTGCCCATCTTGATAGATCATTAAGGAGACAAGAGTTTGGGAAAATTTTCCGGTATAATGATAAAATCAGGTCTTTATTGGCAGAACTGCGTTATTTACCTGAAGTAGCTGTCAGCACCAGCCAGATATTTCTTCAGAATCAAGAAGCATTCAGCTTAATAATTACCAACAGAAGCAGACAAGATAATGCTTTCTTCCAAATAACTTGCCAAGGTCAATCAGCTATCAACGAGGACAAGCAAAAATCAGAGAATCGTCCCAAAGGTTCTTTTGGATTTCCCCGTTGGCTTGAGGTAATTTCCAAGGCCATGACTTATTGAACAATCACTCTTCTCGAGTCCCAAGAAAAATATATTTTGGTGAATTTACTTATCCATCCGAAACTTCACCGGTCATGAAAAGAGCCTAAAAATAGATTCAAGCTTCAAGGATTGTTTGTCCCTTATTTTTTTCAGTTCTTGGCTTCTTACATCATAATTATAGAGTGTCATCATAAAATGGATAAAGGCGAAACTCCCTCTACATAATACATTTTGTAACATGTTGTAAACGACGGAAAAAGCATACTTAATCCAGGAACCTGAGCTCATATACTTTACTTTCTATACTAAAATAGAAAAATAGTGTTTTATACTACTCTGGACTAGAAGTAAACCTCTTCTGCAAGCAGTGCCTGCTTATAAGTTTGTCTGATTCAGGTCACACCTGCTGCTGGCATGATCAAATCTGATCAAGATGTTGAGATCTTGGTACGTCAAGAAGATTTCCATAATACAGAAGATACTGCAGATGGTATTTCACCAAGAAAATGGTCTGAGGACACAAGAATAAAGGAGGTGATTTTGATGATCAATGTGAAAGCCAGTCGCTCAACTGAGGTGAGAACACATCAAGTACACCTCCGCTGCAGTTTCTCAGCTAATGCAGTATGCATGATTTCAAGAAGCAGTTCCAGAGGAAATGAAGGGAGCTCCCACCAAAGGTCAAACAGTTCCAGAAGAAATGAAGGGAGCTCTCACCACAGGTCAAACAGCTCGAAAAGAAATGAAGGGAGCTCGCACCACAAGTCAAACAGTTCCAGAAGAAATGAAGGGAGCTCCCACCACAGGTCTGCTCTTCAACATGTGGGGAGTGCGTCTGACATGATGACTGACCATCAAGGCTTTCATCGTACCTGATATCTGCATGAAAGCCTATAAACAAAAACAAAACAATTGCACCACAAGGGGGTTCCAAGCTATTTTCTCTGATGTAAAAGGTTGGGATTCCCTTTGCTGACAATACGTGATAGATCTTGATGTATATACTCATAAGATGATTAGTGTGGAGCTTGGTATCCAGCTCAGAAATCTGGGCATAGAGTATTCATTCCCTCTTCCATTTTTGCACCAGAACTAGGTTCCTAAATTTTTTATTTTTACTTTTATCTCAAAATTATATGATAAATTTTGCATTTTTGATCAGTCGAAAGCTGTTTATGGTTCACCAAAAGACTACTTGGTTGTAGATATGCATGATTCTTGCCAATTCTTTATTGTACAGTTCTTTTTTTGACTAAGCTGTTCTCAGTCGTGTTACATTCAGAGAATGGCTGCTCTGCAAGTCTCTTGCCCTGCATATGCTGATATCCATGCCAAGAAACATAAAAGATGCTGGATATATTGTGATTCTGGTACCTTATTGTAATTGCCACCTCATGTCTAGAATCAAGATACTCTAGGAGGAAGTAAAAAATTGTTAGATGATGCAAATGAGGTAAATCATGAATGAAAGCAAAGACACTTTATCTTGATTTGAGTGCTTCTTCCATGGTCCGGGACCATGCCTAATTGACTCATCCGAAACTGAATACACTACCTCAACCAAACAGTGCAGTCTCATCAGCTCAAAATCATGTCAAAGGGGAGAACGAAGAACGTAACAGGTGGACCAACTTTGAAGGATGGAGAGCTCATTCTTGGTGTTGTCGAAATTTGGCATCATTCAGTGACACTTCCATTCATGTGACCAACTTGTCTGGAAAGGAATCCATGGTTCGTATCACTGATGGTATGAAGGTTTCTAGCTGATAGGTATGTATTTTCTCCAGAGCTGTGCTTGTAGCCAAAATGTTGTTTACTGGATCCGAAGTGGCATGAATGTATCCTTCATATTAGCACTACAAAGGATGAAGCTGAGGTTATTTGTGGCGACTCTTAGGGTCGTTGGGAAAAGTCTAGTCGCTGAAACTTATTCGTGGCAATAGGTGGAAACAAGGCTACAAACACCTAGCTTTGGTGGTCAGCGCTCTCAGGTCTTATGCTCACTGTGTAAAAAAAATGACAATAGAGGTGACATTTATATTGTACATGAAATTTCACTTCTTTCGACGTACATTCCTGGACTTCTTTATATATACACACACATACGTGCGCGCACACACACATACGTGCGCGCACACACACACTAGGAAAGGCTGCTGGCACAAAAAATACTAGAGAGAGAGAATGGCCTGCGCCTCAAATCTTGCTAAATGCACAAACTAGAAACTCTCAGCCAACTGAAAATAACCGGCAAAATTTGGTCAAAATGGGTTCCCAATGTTCTGCCTAAATACTGTTACATGATTCTTGGAGTTGGAGAACTTGCTCAAACTAGAGATTCTGCTCCTTTAAAACCTACTAATTATGAATCCTGAACTGAGACTTCCCTTTCCTTGTAGCCATATAGTTAGTCAACTTCAAGAAAGCATGCTTCTCGAAACAGTAGCATTTTCATGAGGAGAAAACTGAAAGATCTGCTAAGGCTTCATTTTGAACTTCTATGGAATATGCAACCCCAGTTTGCAGCAATTCAGTGGTTGCTGGAACCCACATTAGAGAATTTTGCGGCGACAGATATAATACAATATTATTGAGAATCTAATGAAACTCTCTGCTCATTTGTTCCTAAGCAGCACATATCCCTTTTGTACTTTCACCATTCTGAATCTGATGCCGTGGCAGAAGTTCTTGGACCTCATGTTTGAGAACTGCATATATTTGCTTATAGTTTTAATTACAAAGCTCCGCTTTTTATGCCATACGCAGAAAGCCGCCTGATTGTTCTTCCTAGACTGCATACATCCTCTTGTAGTTCTCACTGCAAAGCTCCGTATCTGATGCCACAGACAATGGGAAAGAACGTGAATGAGTCTCATCTCTTCTAATGCTCCTCAGCCTCGATTCTTCTAGCCTATGTTGAATCACACAATAGCACATGGAGCCAATTGTAGTGAGCATTATTATGCCACCAATCACAGTTGAATAGACAGCAAGCCATCTTTCCTTAGATCCAACTACCACATAACTAAGAGAGATAAAGGCGATTGAGATGAAGAGGCAGGCTGCCCACATGAGCTTGTTTATCCAAAACATGAGTCGCTTCTTTGCTTTCTGTTCAATCACGACCACGGATGTCTGGACCACGACAACAGCAACTGAAATAAACAAGGCCATACTGTCGAACAAGAAGAAGATTATGAAAGCTGCTTTTCTGCCTACTTTTGCTTCGCCAAGCGAAAATCCATCTGTTTTCTCTTCAACATATTGGCCGGGTACAGTGAAGATGGCAGCAAAAGCAACAGTAGCTATAAGGACAGCGACAACTGTTGCATTGTTGATGGCATTATTAAGACCACTAATGTGGAGCTTCTTCATTTTCAATGCAATTTTTCGTACTTTGAAGCCAGTCTGCCGACTCTGTTGGAGCTGGGAGTGCACATCATGTTTTATGTCACTGACAGTCTGCTTGAGTTGCTTTGCAGCACCGGGGGGCTTCCCATGATCTTTGGAATGCATAGCTCCGGCCTCTTTCAAAATAGAAACAAGCTCTGGAGTTCCAAACTTTTCTGCAATATCAAGAACCGTTTCTCCAGCCTTATTAATGGCATTGAGATCGATGCCTTCAATTGATATAAGACATTGCACCATCTGCAATTACACATTGCAGAGTTTTATTAGGACATCGGTTTTCCTAGATTGAACGTGCAAAAGATATTGTACCATCTGCGTAGTTTCATACAGACAACTAAAAAAGACACATGAACTAGGACTTTGGTTTTCCTAGATAAAAAAAAAAATTAAAGCCAAAGAATATCTCTCATAAACTTTCTGTCACTTAAACTGACCGGAACATCCAATGCACAATTTCGAGCTAGAGACTGCACAGTAGCTTGATTCTTGATGTCCCTATATATGAACATTTTAAACATAACAGCAGAACAAGCCTGCACTTGGAAACGTACTTGGGAGCTATATCGCTAAGGTATCATATATGTAAACACAATAATTTAGCAGGGACCATATGTAAACGACCTAATCCCAGAAAAAATGGATTCGAAAGAAACAAGCAAGATAATGTTTTGCTTGTTAGTCCTAGTGGTTGGATTAAGTAAGCTATCGTGCTTTCAGGAGGCATCGAAATCAGTTGGCAGTTTACGTCAGCTCTTACAGATTTTAAGTTTAGAGATAAAGAAAATGCAGGATTTTCTGGAAGGAGAAGTGCATTTTGGTGACAGATAAGCTACTTTTCTCTTAAATATATGACTCCATTTATCAGTTTTAGCTGGAAATTCTTAAAAATGTTCCAACAATTCAAAAGCTTTTCCAGCCTTCAGAAACTAGTAAATAAGATTAAAATAATCGGATAATTATTAAATATTTCTCCAACTTTTACATTAAGTCATCAATGAAGTACCCCATTTTGGTTGCTCTTATGTCAAACACAGCCATCTAAGATAAGCTACTTCTGAATGAGCAACTTATTACGTACGTACAAAGAATGCAACTTATGTGGGTCAAAAATTTCATATTAAGTTAAAGTAACATACACTGACCAAGTGCGTGCAAATCATAGAATGAAATCAGATCACATGTGTGAGGACATGATATATGACATTAAAAGATTAAGTGTTTCTAAATATTCCTTCTCTCCAGGAATATAACTGTCTAGCAAAGTGGAACTTATCAGTAACTCATTTAAATAACCATTTTGTGGCACAAAATGAACTGAGTCTTCACCTGCCCATCATCCCTCAAGTTTGAAACTTTCTTTCTTGATTAACCAGATAAACAGTATTCGCTCAATCTACGAGCATTTCTTCAAGATAGAAAACATGTAAAAAATCTCAACTTCGTGGAAGTTGCTTTACGAGAAAAAATTGGTTAAACAAGCAAACCTGTACCCTTCCCTTTCTTGTTGCAATATGAAGTGCTCTGTTTCCTTTGTTATCATCCAAGGCCAATACAGCAGGATTTGGTTTGATTAATTCAAGCACGATGTCAACATTTTGTCCCTTTGCAGCCATGTGTAGGGCAGTCTGGCCTTTTTTATCTGTTCTAAAACCAATATCGGGGTCCTTGCTCAGAAGGGATCTAACTATCTCCAAGTGGCCCATTCTTGCTGCTGTATGGAGCACAGTCTTTCCATTGTTCCGAGCAATCTTAGCAAGGTTTGAATCAATCTCCAGAAGCATATTTACTACATGAATATGTCCCTGTGCAGCTGCTGTGTGTAACGCCGTAGAATTGGATGAATCTGTGGTCATTACTAGGTTTGGAAATGAATGCAGCAGTTCCTCCAGTACATCTGCAATTTTGTCCTCAGTAGTGTTTACAAGTGCAAGCAAGAAAGGAACCTACTAAAGTCCAGTTTAACAAGTTTCCTAAACAAGCTTGAAACAGCAATAATAGATCAAGACTTGACCACTAAAATTTCTTTTTCCGATCCCCACAAATAGATAAGCTCTAATGTGATCATGTTACACAGGTCAAGTGTTAGGATCGAGGTTCTGGATGATACATGCAGTTTGATAAACCAACTCCTAATGACATAATTAAGACTACAAAGAGAAATACACTACCAAGAAATCTTTGTGGTTCGATCATCAGATATACATCTACAGATGGAAATTAGCAATCCACAATTTCAGATATGGTATAAAAGAGAGTACAAAGTTAGAGACACTCTAATAATCTTGGAAGCAACATGAGAGAGAATAACCTTACATAGTATCACTCTCTATGAATTCTCACAAGTGGGTTACTCACATTCAACGCTGGTGATAACATAGGTGGCCGCACTTCAAAATTATTAATAATTTCAGCAACTAGGCTTGTGGAAACTCGTGTATTTATAATTATCTACATTCTTACTCAATCCTTCAGCAGAATGGTCAAACAAGAAGTTTAATCAGAAATAATATATACTACAGCATCTCAACTTAAAAGTCCGGAAACTAAGATTCAGGATAGAAGTTGCAGACTCTAGTCACCAATATTAGCATTAATAAATCGCATGTGAAGTACCGAGATCAAGTCCACAATGTACCAAATAAAGCACAATTATCCATTTCATCTATGAAGTCCACATCTTTACTGGAAATTTTGACTCTTCAAAAGCATTCTGGAATCTGCATTTAGGTAATTCAGACCTCAACCTTTTCTTGTTCCTTCTTTTGTTCTTTTTTCTTTTTAATTTTGGGGGGGGGGGGGGGGGGGGGGGTCTGTGTTAGAAGACTCACCAAGATGACCCTGCCTTGCTGCAACATGGAGAGTATCATAGCCATTATTTGCCACAATTGAAGCAGTTTGAAGGTCTAAATGTTTCAAGAACTCTGCAACAACAAAACTATGGCCATTTTCAGCAGCAACAAACAAAGCAGTCTCACCCTCTTGGTTTTGCTTACATAGCAAATCATTTATGCCTTTGTCATCAAACTTGTCAACAATTTCTTTCACTTTTCCTAGATTCCCTCCTCTAGCTGCAAGGTGGAGAATCGAATCCCCTCGTTTCCCCGGTGATTCCTTACCCCTTTTCCTCTCACCACCAAAACTCAATTGCCTCTCCATTGCTATCCTAAAGCTTTTCTGCTTTTCCATTATTCCTCTAAAGCTTTTCTGCTTCTCCGTCGCCCCATTTCGAAAACTCTGTTGTTTTTCCATTGTTGGACCCTGGAAACTTACCTGTTTCTCCATTACTATAAAAAACTCAATCCAAAATCTTAATATATCAGTTCTCCTTATAATAAAAATCCCAATTTTTTCCACTTTCAAGAACTACAAAGGTTGAAACTTTTCGTCATTATCAGTTCAATTTGGAAAGGAATGTACTAAGGTTCCTAAAAATATCACCTTTTCCACATTTCTGGCTAAGAATCTATAGTAGCATTAGTTCCATCGGAATCTCCTAAATCAGAAACTAAAAATACCTGTCCTACAAAAATTTGAAGCAATTTAAACAACCTTTTACATTATGAGTCTTGAAGCTATCCAGAAGAAGCAAATCACAGGTAAAAAAAGTAACGATCTTTCAGTGAATTTACAGAACAGGAACCTCAAAATAAAATAAATTGAGACAAAAGAACTGATCTTTCGACAAATATAGAGCTCAACTTCATTTTTTATGAAACCCCGGAATCTGAAGATCAGAGAATCTTGTTTGGTGACAGATGAAATCTTGAAAAACCCCAAAAAATAATATCAACAACAGGAAACACCATCAACCTTAATGGATATACCATTTACATGTAATACCAAAAGCAGTATATAAGCAACAAAAAGGTCACTGAATCCACAATGGCTTTGCCCACTTTTTTGTGGTCAGCTATTTTTTAATTCTCACGGGTCAAAACGAAATTTTTATTATAAATATCTTAAAATATACTCCGTCCCTATCAATTTAGACGAGTTAGATTTAAGAAAAAAAATGATTTGTGGTCTTAAAAGTTTTTATAGGATCATAATATTTTGTGGGGGACAAATATAGAAGCAATCTTTACTCTATCCCAACAGAAAAGACTTTCCTTTTTACTTTTTCACCTTTCTCATAAATATAGAAACTTGTGATGTAAACATCACACGTGCACTAAAAGACAGATAGAGATACATACAGCTGACAGCAATGGAGCCATTGGTATACATTGATATATTGTGCAAGCATGAGATGGTAATATAATTGGTGGGGTAAAAATTTATCCGTATTGAGTGTTTACACTAAATCTAATTAAATTAACCATAGGAAATAAATTAAGATCTTCTAGGATTTTTTATTTTGAATAAATAAAAAAATTAAAAAAGGATAGTAGAATCATATAATAACTAATGTTACAAACTCTTAGAGTTACTGTCATCCTCTTTCTTTTGTTTTCTTGCAATCATCCTGTGTATTAATCTTGCTGCATCTTGTGACTTAAATCTTATGTAATTTAGTGATTACTGTGTAGAAATTCATAGTCCTTCCTTACTTTTTATAAGTTCTAAACTTCATTTCTTTCGCAAATACTTAGAAAGAATCTTCTCTTCTTCTTCCACGCTACTAAAAGTTCGTTAAAAATCGATAAAAAAATTGATTAAAGTTGGTCGGTTATGGCCATTTACCGACTAAAATGCGATCATTTACGTGTGAACGGTATTTTGATGGTCGGAAAGGAATATCGACCAAAGTTGTCGGAAATTACCGACTAACGTTGGTCGGAAAAAAAATTGACCAATGTTAGTCGGCATTTTAATTATTTAATTAAAAGATCCACCATCTGGGAATCGAACCGGGGTCTGTACTATGGTAGGATACTATTCTACCACAAGACCATTGGTACATTTTGTTTTAAGATTGTCTTTTATTTGATTTATACTCTTTAATTGTATTTTCGCACGAAAATAACCGACAAAAGTTGGTCAGTTTTTGTTAAAAAATAAAATTACCGACCAAAGTTGGTCGGTTTTTTAAATGACTGGCCAAATTAACCGACCAATTTTGGTCCTTTTTTTAATATTAATTTTTATTTATTTTAATTGAAAAACCGACCAAAGTTGGTCGGTTTCTTGAAAAATAAATTTCGCGGGACTCAAAAATAGTTTCTCGCAATTTTGCGCAAAAAAACCCGACCAAAGTTGATCGGTTTCGTAAAAAAAGTTGAAAAATAAAATATTTTGAAAAATCGACCAACTTTAGTCGGTCAATTTTTGACGAATTTCTAGTAGTGCCATACATAGTTTAACGAATAAATATTTTGTGCAAAAACTGTAAAAACCATAACTTGAAAATTTTTAATCCTTGAAAATAGTCTTACCAATATTGACTAATTATTACTATACATAAAATACCATTTTATACTGTTAAGTCCGGATGAGACTCTAAGAAAGAAGGAAAATTTGTGCCTCACAGTTTTAGATTTCATGTCTGCTCTCTCTCACGGTAATATAATTTTTCCAGATTTACTTAACGATAGGAGTATAATTTAATTATTAGATATGTACAAAAAAAATGTTAACTATGATTAAGCACTAATTTATGTAGTTAGATTAAATAATAAGTATCATTTTTCTATTGATTTAGTATAAACACTCGATGTAAGTAAAATTTTATTATTGGTGGGGTCCCCTATGATGGGTCCCCACCAATCACAGGGTAACTACATCACAGTGTGTTTTAAAGAGGGCAGAGGGGTAACTCTGAAGGGCTAAAATCACAAGGCAGTTAGTCACAGAAGATTCACATATTAGCAAGAAAAAAAAAGAGAAAATACAACAGCAACTTTCAAACTAGTTTAAGTTTGTCTATGTATGATCTTTTGTACTCAACGGTGCTCAATAATGATTTTTGTTGATGGTACTGATATATTGTCTTTTCTCGTCTTTTTGAGCTGATGGTCTATCAGAAATCTCCCTCTGTTCCATCATAATTGGGGTAAGATTAGTGTACACACTACTCTCCCCATACCCCACTAATGAAAATTTACTACATCATTATTGTTGTTATTGTTGTCAATAGTGCTCAATAAAATGAATTAGAATAATGGTGTACAATTCAAACAGAAAAATGTCAAGTGATTTCTTCTTTGTTCTTTTTCTTAAAGAATCACATGCAAAAATCACCTTTCATATTTTGAAGCATGATTAGCAACATTAAATGAAAGACGAAAAGGAAATTTCATGGATGAGTAAGCAAATAAGGTGATGAAATACAAATAAAAAATACAATATTTCAAAAATCTAAGCAAAAAGGGAACTTTTTCAATGGGTATAGTTGAAATTCATTGAAAACATATAGATAAGTCAATATACAAAATTTGAGAAAGATTGGAGGCGATTTGGACGGGTTTGTATCAAAATTCGTAATTAAATCGAGTTCAAAGTTTCTTCTGCGACACATGTATCAAACATGTATCATACACACAGGTATACATGGATATACATGTGATACACAATTGATACAAATATGATACATATTTGATACACAAATGATACACATATCATTTTTTTTCATGTTCAGTTTTTACTTCGAATTTTCAATTCAAACCACCTTAAAACTTAACCAAATCATTCCAAAACAGAGATTCAAGCTCCTTAAGATGTACCCAATCTCTTCTGATAACACCCATTCAAAATAAAGCAAAAATTTGATTTTTTTTTTGCTACAAATAGCTAATTGGTTAATATTAGTAATATTTGACTAATATTGGTAATATTTTATGAATTGACTATTTTTTGTAATGAGCTACTTATAAATGGACATAGCTGATAGTTTACCAATTTTTAAACCTATTAAATCTTATAATCAGGGTGACGTTAATATATAACCTTAAGGACATCTCCAACCATTGCACCATATTTTTACATCAAAATTGTGCAAATTAACTCCAAACTATTATTTTTTATACCAAAAAAAGAATATTACTTTTATATTCTTCTCTCTTCTCTATTATATTATTTTCTTTCATTTAATTTATTTTTTATTTCATAAAACAAATCCTTTCTTTTTTCTTTTTTACATATTCATCCGGGTGAAAATCATTTACACCCACTAAATTTTCTTGAAAAATCAAGCCCCCCCCCCCCCCCCCNAACTTTGATCATTAGTCATTTTGCCTCCTTTATCCTGCAATTTACCTATTTTGCCCTTGAAATTTCAATTCCCTCATCTATATAATATTTTTTTATTCTATGATAGTTCTTTATAATTTTATCTTTAATTTAAATTACGTTATAATTTATAATAAATGAATTTTAATTTATAAATTAGTTCATTAATGGTAATAAAAATCCAAATATATATACCTATAATAGAGAATAAAAGTAAAGTTAATGGGCGGAGGAGGTAAGAGGATTCAATTGAATCCTCTCGCCAGAAATCAGACTGCGCAAATAGGACAAAAGTAAACTTTTAGTGGTATATAAAAATTTTGAATCTCATTGACATAAGAAGATGATATTAAACGGTATAGAGATTCAAAAATTATCTTAGGTCACAAAATCAGATCCTAAATATGATATTTTAGGAATTTTTTTAATCCTCTTATATGAATTTCTGACTTCACCACTAAGAAAATATAATTTAAATATATAGTTAATATGCATTACATTAAAATGACTATCATAACAATAACAATAAATTTATAACATTTATAAAAGGATTATTCTACTCATAATTTTAATGAACTTAAATTATAATTTATAATAGGAATATCGTAATTTAAATTATAGTTAAAACCATAAAAAAATATCATATAATAGAAAAATATTACATAGAGGAGGAAACTGAAAATTCAAGGGCAAAAAAAGTATTGTGTCGGATAAAAAAGGGAGAATAACTATTGTTCAAAAGGGACAAAGTTTGATTTTTAACGCAAAGTTTGGGAGTGTAAATGATTTTCACCCCTATATAATTCATATTTCTTTCCTATATAACCATATAAAAAAATTATTTTATACAATAAATTTTTAAATAATATAAATTATAAGCAAATATTATACATTACACATATTAATGGATCATTCAAATAAAAATGAAAATATTGATAAGATATATTAAATAAATATTACATTATGATAATGTTTAGTTTAATTTATATTGTACACAAGTAATTTTTGACCCTCCTCAAAATTTTACACATATTAGCATTTTAGTATTTAATTTAGGTCTAATATCTCAGTTTTTAGCTAGTTTTGACTCTTTTATTTTGTTTTATCGCAAAATGAAAATTATAAAAAATATTTTCCTTTATTTAGCTAATTGATATTTTATTTAGTTATTTAGTTTATCTACCTTTCATAAAAGTCGAAAAATACAAAAAAAAAAAAATAGTTTCACTTTGTTTTCGAAAATATTAGTATTTTGATAGGAATATTATTTAATTTTTTGCGATGATTTTAACCTAATCCTAATTTCATTTTTAGTATGATATTTGAAAATACCAAAAAATAGTTTTATTTTTCACATATAATTAGTTTAATTAATTAGATTGATTTTACATTATGTAGTATATTTACCTTATATTAAAAAACATTAGTTAAAATTTAGATTTTTTTAGCCCAATTTTAATGTCCAAAGCTGAAGCCCATCTATCTTCAACCTTAAAACTTAACCCTAATTCCCTCTGTATAAAATAAAGAAAGACTTAAAATTCCAATACCCCGATTTTTTCAGACCTTCTCCCTAAGTTCACGGCAGCACTCCAAAATTGGAGACTCTCGTCTCTCTGTTATACATGCCTGCCTTGCCCCCTCATCTCTTCTTCTTCTTCTTCACACCACCACCAACGACACACCCTTCAGCAGTCAAATAACCAGCGATCAAAGTTCAGAGTAACGTGATTTTGAGGTTCATTTCTATCCTTTTGTTATTTTTCCCGATTTTCAATTTTGGGATATAATGGATTCACTTGCTGTTAGATGCGTTTATCTTTTGGAAATGGATTTTTTTGTACCTACTTGTTTTGTTGGACATAAATCAGATCTCTATGATTGCTTTAGTTGGTAGAATAATTTTGTTTCTTAGCTTATTGTTTCGAACATTAGATTTTCTGTGCTGGGTTGTACTTAAACAAATAATTTTCTTCATGTTAGGAGATTTGAATTTAGCAAGGATTCTGGGCCGTTTGTTTTCTTTCTTTAAAAGTGGAGAACTAATTTGTTTGGCCAGAAATTAAAAGTGTTTGGGAGTTTAGAGTATTTTCATTTCTCGTCCTTTTACTTAGTCACATCAGTAAAAATGTAGATTTATGTTTGTTGATAGATTAATCTTAGAGAGGGTGCATTCATAGATTGCTTTAGTCGTGATTATTCACATAGTCATGATATGTAAAATGTGACCCGACCATAATTTTAAATAATAATAAAAATATTATTAATTGTGTACACGTTTGCGTGACACCAATATAATTTCAAATGAACACTCGGAGAAATGTTCGTAGACGCGATTTCTTAAAATAACTATCGTGATTGCGTACATGTTCGCGTGACGTGACCTCGATTTTAAATAAATCCAAGGTACGCGTTCGTATGACTTTGATTATTTTTCTTAAATAAATCAATGTCATGAACTGTGTACACGTACGCGCGACATGATTTTTGACGCATCAAAACCAAACGGGTATACGCATACGTAACCCGTCTTAAAATAATTCTTTAAATATAAATAGTTAAATAATTATAAGCGGTAAAATGTAAATGCACATAGGTATTAAAATCAGTAATTAAATAATTTAGGCCAAGTATAAATCATTAAGCGACCGTGCTAGAACCACGAAATTCAGGAGTGCCTAACACCTTCTCCCGGGTTAACATAATTCCTTACCCGGTGTCATTTGGTTCATAGACTTTTTAAATGGAGTCAAAATTTTCTCGATTTGGGATATTAAAAATAAATGGTGTCTCGGAACACCCTACAAAAAAATCCGGGTGGTGACCCTGAAAATTAAATAAATAATCCCAAATTTGATTATGTCACTTATATTGGAAAAACTCCCATTATCCCACCCTTATCGGGAAAAAAGAGGCGTGTCATATACATAAATATTCAACTTACAAGATTAGTATGTTGATGCTTCATTAATGCATTACGAAGTGCAAATGAGCATCTTTATCCTTAATTTTTTTGTCTCGAACTAAAAGTTATTCAAATCGGTAATTTTCATCTACTGCTATTTTTACTGTTGGAGTTGGACCATTCCAAGCATCTTGAATTGGTGCATTAAGATCACGTTCATCCTCGATTATCATGTTGTGCAGTATAATACATGTAGTTAATATATCATGTAGCACTTCTTTTCTCAAAAAATGTGACGATCCTGCAATAATTGTAAAATTTCGAATGCACGTTCAACATCTTTTCAATATGATTATTTAATGAACATTATTTTATTTATTAACAACATATTATATTTCAGATTTGCACTTTTCATCTTTTCGTTGGTTATATGTTTTTATACAATTATAACTTATAATAAAATTAACTTATAATTTTATATAAAAATAAAATATATGAAACTTAATTTATAAAAATTATACACCAAAATTAAAATATAAAATTAATATTATAAAAATATTACATAAGAATTATAAGTAATTACAAAATTTATAATATGATAAATTAAAAGTGTCATATAAAAAAAATAATAATAATAAAATAATGATGTTGATGAATAGTTTGGTGTAACACTATTCACACACCAAAATGATATAAGAAATGAGATTGAGTTTGAGCATTAAAACATCAAATTTGAGCTAAAATAGGGTTTGACGTCAAAAATAACGTGGGATTGGATATGATCTAGTATATAGCAACTGTAAACTAATTGTGGGTTAGAAAATAATTCAAGGAGAGTAAAAACAAGACCCTCACTGGACTGGTTTCAGTTTTTAAGAAATTTAAAGAATTTAGGAGTCCCATTCTGACAACCCTAAAATTCATGCATGTCTTTTCTTGGATTCTTGAAAGATTCCTTTTTATTTTTGGAAATATTATATTTGTCCTTTTTGCCTCATTCTCTCATTTATTGCAACGAAGACAAATCGTACAACCTAAAATTTGGATGATTTTCGGTTTTATTTTGGGAGGGTTGATCTTAAAATGAAAAAAATAATCATTTAATATCATATGTTTAAATATATGCTTATTGTTTCAATACTTGGTAATTGGTAGAGTGTATAAGAATAAAAATAAATAGTTTATTGGTATTGCTGAAATTAATTATGAAAAAATTATTTCTTATCGAATGATTAGTTTGGTGTATTAACAACAATATGCATTGCATAATTTTTTTTTAAAAAATCATTTGCTTACAAAAATATACTATTAAAGGATTTGGAAAAGATTTTGAAAAGATAATCTTGTCTTTATACATGCTTATCCATTTATTAAAAAAATGATCTTGCTAATCAAAATATTGTAAATTGACTCAAGATACAAAATTAGGTGGAAAAAAAATATTGAGGACCATATTATATTATTATGTATAACACATCTAAAATATGTTGTCACGACACAAACATTTAACTACCAACTGGCAATTTCAAGATATAATTTTTTTTACAAATTTATAAATCCCAAAACCGGTAGTACAAGTCATAAGCTCTACTGAGTTTGTTAGATAAACCTCTAAATACAATTGTTCGAAATAAGAAGTATCAGTGTGAATACCACATCAGAAGGTGTCCCCGAAGCCTGCGAATGCAGCAACAGGTTTACCTTGAGTCTCCCCAGCAAGATCCGTACAACTAACAAGCGATCGACTGATCTGATATACCTGAATCTGCACAAAAATGTGCAGAAGTCTAGTATGAGTACACCACAACGGTACCCGACAAGTATCAAGACTAACCTCAGTGGATTAGTGGCGAGGAACAGTCAACACACCTACTGAACTAAATAAACTGAGCAAGTATAAGTGGAGAACTAACAGAGTACAACACAACTATGCATAATGACAATAATGATATAGTACTTACCATAGGAAATAGAAACTACCATTAACAACGGAACACCACAAGAAATAACACATAAGAGTAAGCTGAACACAATTTAAGTCCGATGAAAATTATTAAAGGAATGATATGTAGCAACTAGATGAGAATAACCACTTTGACACTAGATTTTATCTAATAATCTCCACGAGGTACCGAACCTCAAAATATTCATAATTCACGGGTTTCAATTTGTGAATCCTAAACATTTGGCATCTTGTTCCCTCATTACAACTAATAACTGCACGGATGACGCACGTTCCAATAAAACCCTTCTCACGTAGAGGCACATAGACAAGGGTGTATAGAAATGATCAATAACTTCAGGATCCATTTTCTTGAATCGTTAGGGGTGATTAACTACGTGTATGCTTGTTCCAATGTTCTATCACAGTTCCAGTCAACAAGTAAGAGTAGAGACAATGAATTACACATAAAAAACGATCACCAAGAAATAAACACGGTATAACTCACACAGAGTAGGCACACCACTACACAAATAACAATAATAACAATGCCCCCAGCCCATCACAAGTCATCACAATGAATCCCCGACATAACCCACCTTGTCTTGCCACGTGCGCAATAATAAAATAAATGTCCATCTTGTCTCGCTACATGTGCATAATAATGTTCCTACCTTGTCCCGCCACATGCGCAACCCACATATATAGCCCGCCTTGTCATGCTGCATGTGCAAATATCAATAGTAACAATAGCACGGCAGAAAGCTCATGTAACACAATAACATCCGCACGACATAAACCTCGTACATCACAATAACAACCGCATAACAGAAACCTCGTGCAACACAATAACAACAGCACGACAGAAACCTCGTGCAACACAATAACAATCGCACGACAGAAACCTCGTACACCACAATAACAACCGCACGACAGAAACCTCGTGCATCGCAACAATAACCGCATGGAAAAAACCTCGTGCATCGCAACAACAAGTACAACAACAACAATGACAATAATAAAAGAGCACGAGAAATAAATCAACTCAGAAATTCCAGAACGCAAAGAAACGAACTCACAAGGAAAAGCACAATAAAAAAATAGCGCTACCACCTAGAAATAGCTCAACAAGGAAGAGATACTGTGTAGCAATGAACCTCCACATAAGTGAAATTCAACAATAAGGGAGATATCACGAGTCGATAATTCCAAATAAGGATAAGGCAACTATGATAAAGGATAACTAACTTCATTTAGGATTTAACACTCACGAAAGAGACACAAAAATTACAATTAAGGATAAGCAATGGAAGCGGTAATCAGGGCCTCAATTAAGGATAAATAATTACAGAAGAGATAATAATAATTTTAAATAAAGATAAGCAGTTAGGAAAAGGTAGCATGGTAATCAAAGAGGCAACGACTTCAGTTATGCACACAAGAATCAAATAGGCAATAAGAGTAGAACATGAAGCAATTAATTCCAAATAAAACACGTTGAGGTGAAACTAGTAAATGGGAAAAACGTAACATAATAAAACAACTTCATATCTAATGAACATAAGAGCCTGCGAGCCCTAAAAGATCATTTTTTTTACAAATAAGCTCGCGCACGTACTCGTCACCTCACGTACACAGACATTACATGATGCAATTAGCATAAAAGACTCAAATCCTAAGGAGTAGTTCTCCCACACAAGAGTAGGCAAGATACTTACCTCAAAGCAGACAGATCGATACTCTAAAATGAGCTTCTCAGGTGAAATGACCTTCGGACGGCTCAAATCTAGCCAAAATAACTTCAAAGCATAAATAAAACTCATAAGAGACTATTTCGGACCATAAAGCTCAATCTTTATCAAAAAATAAAAATTAACCCAAAAGTCGACCCTCGGGACCGCACCTCGGAGCCCGTCAAATTTCACAAAACTCGAACTTCCGATATGAGTTCAAGCATACTAAAATTATCAAATTCCGATACCAATTCGTCCTTCAAATCATCATTTTACATTTTGAAAGTTTTCTTCAAAATCCCCATTTTTCCTCAACTCAAAACATTAATTTAATGATAAAAATAAAGATAAAATCACGGAATATCATAAATTCTAGGTGAAGAACACTTACCCAGTTTAATTGCTTGAAAAATTCACAAAGATCGCTCAAATCCGAGCTCTAGAACTCCAAAAATGTTCCGAAGGATTAATGCATCGTGATCGTGGAACATCACTCGCAATCGTGAAGAAGAAAAATGAAAGCTGCCAAAATCGTGCTACACGAACGCGACAGCGAGCTCATGAACGTGATGAACAAAAACCCAGACCTTACGTGAACGCGTTCGTGCACTGGCGAATGCGAAGAGAAATTTGCCTGATGCCCCTAGTTCTCCTTACCTCTACGCGAACACATATCTGTGAATGCGAACACGAAGGGCAAATGCTTCCCGCCTCAACTAACACTATGCAAATGCGATTGCTTCATAGCGAACGCGATTAACACAAGACACCCGCAGATCATCAGTCCAAAAATAGAAGGAAATGGCCCGTAGCCCATTCGAAATACACTCGGGGGGCCCGGGTCCCCGACTAAACACACCAACAAGTTCCATAACCTAAAATGGACTCGCTCGAGGTCTCAAATCACATCAAACAACATCAAAACTAGGAATCACACCATGAATCGAACTCATGAACTTTCAAATCTTCCGACTTCTAAAACTCACGCCGAAACCTATCAAACCAACCCGGAATGACGCCAAATTTTGCAGGTAAGTCCCAAATGACATAATAGAGATTTTTCAACTCTCAGAATTGCATTCTGACCTCGATATCACCAAATTCAACTCTTGGTCAAACCCCTCAATCTTCCAAACTTCAACTTTTCCAACTTTCGACAAAATGCTTCAAATTATCCAACGGACATCCAAATCCAAATTCGGACGCACACCTAAGTTCTAAATCACCATACTAAGATGTTGAAATCATCAAAGCCCAATTTTGGAGTCGTTTAAACAAAATTCATATTCCGGTCAACTCTTATCGTTTAAGCTTCCAAAACTAGAATCCTTCTTCCAGATTGACTCCGAATCACCCGATAACTGAACTCAGCCATGCACGTAAGTTATAACACATAATAAGAAGCTGTTCAAAATCTTATGCCACCAAACAAGACTTAAATTCACGAAAAGACCGACCGGGTCGTTACACATGTGTTATATCTTAACGGCCAATTACCCCGTTAAAGTATAACACATGTAATATATGCGTCATACTCAATATTTACAGCCATAATAATTCACTGCATAGCGCATCAATTATATTTTCTATATACAAAGAAATTTTATTACTTGCACTATACTTGTACACACATAAAGGGGGGGTGGCGTTTTGGGGGAGGGGGTTAAGTGCATACAATTAGGATTTAGGATGACAAATATGTGGCCAGGATACGGACATAAATAAAATAATGTAAAAGTTTAGTGGCCACAAGTTTAAGTTTTTCTGGGTTCCCTTGGCCTTAGGATTCAAGAGAAGATGCTTCTCATAGAAAATGGTCAGATATATTAGCTAGCATTTGGGCATATATTCTCAAATTCATTTTCAAAATTTTGATCTGGATGAAGTTTGTGTAACGATCCGACCAATTATTTTGAAAATTTGCACTTCTCTAGCTAGTTTGAGGGCACACATATCTCCACATGATGTATTATGACTTGTGTGAATCATCGCTTTTGGTTTTCAGGTTATTCGAAATCTATTTGGAAGAATGAATTTCATGAATTGAAGCTTTAAGTTGGAAGAGTTGGCCAAGTTCAACTTTTTAGAATTTTACCACGGATTGGAGTTTTGATGGTTCCGTTAGGTCCGGATGGTGATTTTGGATTTGGGCGTATGCCCGGATTTGTATTTGGATATTTCTAGAAGGATTCGGCACTAATTGATGAAAGTTGGAAAATTTGAAAGTTTGGAAAGTTCACAAGTTTGATCGAGAGATGACTTTGATGTTATCGGGTTCAAATAGTGGTTTGGGGATTGAAATAGCTTCATTATGTCATTTGGGACTTGTGTGAAAAATTTGAGTTCATTCCGAGTTGATTTGATATGTTTCAGCGCGAGTTTTTTGAATTCATTAAGTTTGATTTGAGGTGCGATTCATCGTTCCGATGTTGTTATGCGTGATTTTAGACCTCGAGTAGGTCTGTTTTATGTTATGGGACTTGTTGATATGTTCGTACGGGGTCCCGAGGGTCTCAACTGAGTTTCGAATTGGGTTGTATTGCGCTCGTTTTTCTTATGTTTCGACGTCGTTTCTTCAGGCATAAATGGTACCACATTAAGCAAATGAACTCCAATTTATGTTTTTATTGAAGCATTAGATCTGTATCGTATACGGATCCATAGCAAAAAGAATCATCAAATTTAGACATTGTATGAGGAGTTTAGGAAAATTTTACTAAGAATTGGGTTACCATATTTTTCACATTAATTACGAAATTACCACTGATTTCGTATCTAAAAATCTGCACTATTTTCAAATATTGAAATCAACATATCTCCTTCATTATAAGGTCAAATGGAGTGATTCAAAAGTCTAACTTGACTGAAATTTCACAAAGAATCCATTGGAGGCATCAAAAACGAGTTTCGAGATTATTTCACACACGAAATGAGGCAGAACAAATAGGCAAAAATACTTAATATCGAGGGTTTGTTCATTTGGTCATATTTTGAGTCGGGGATATCAGATTTGGGCAACGTTTGGAGGCTATTTTCACCATATGGATTGGGGTAAGTGGTCTATACTCAATTTTGATTATATTTTGTTACGATTTGAAAATTTAAGAAGAAACTAAAGCTAATAATTAAGCTAAGCTAAGGAAAAGAAAATAACAAATTTCATTCATGAGCTGATGTTCAGTAGATATAGCCAAAAAGGTGAGTAAAGACCTAAGGACTAAAAAGAAATAAGAGAAACTTACAAGGGGTAATAAAATAATAAAGTAAATTAGCTAAATGGACTCAATTGCAAATAATAAGACTTGTTAGCTACTCCGCCAACTCCTCTCACTAACTTCATAGCACAACCTTGCAAGCCCATTGTACAAGCTCCACAAATAAATCCAACCCCTTCCATTTTAAATCGTATCAGTTCTCCCCCTTTAAGAACTTCCTTGTCCTCAAGGAAGGAGAGATGGAAAAATGTACTATGGAAGCATTTGTATCTTCCCAGATCAATGATTGTCAGCCCTGTGCAAGCATTATACATTATTGAAGTCCTCAAATCAGTTGGTTTGATCTTTTTCTTCCGCACCTTAAGAAACATCCAACGATCTTTGTAATTGAGAAGGACTAGCTTGATGATCTTAAGAAACATCCAACAATGTTCATAAGCTTTACTGTTCCAACAGTGCAAGTGCTATCTTTAGGAAGTCGAATCCATGTTTCAAAATCCTCACCATCAGTAATCACACTTTTGCAAGTGAACTTATTGAAAGAGGGAGAAGAATTCCTCGCAAAACACCACATTTGCTCCTTCACTAAACCAAAGAACCTGTTGGATTTGTCCCTGAGAATGAGACTCTGACAGCAAGAGTTCAAGTACACCCCTAAATTCCATGTGTGAAGTAATAGTATCATATTCAACACTTTCACTAATTTTCCTTTTGGGGGAACACTATGAGTGTAAGTACAACAGAACAAATACACATCTGATATGCAATTCAATTTCTTCTGAGGTCGGATAATCTTGTTAAGCCAACGGGAAGGATCACACACAACTTTCTTGCCATTTGATATTTCACCTTGTGGAGTAACACTAATAGAGATCCTTTCTCTATCATACTCAAAATTGGTATCAATCACTTTAAAATATAAATATTCCATAACATTACATTGAATTAGCACCAGCACACTTTCCTTCAAAACTGCAACAGTAAATAAGGAACAAAGTTTCTCATAATATCAGCACGCCAGCTTCGACAACAAAGGAAATAACTTCAACACTTCACTGCCAATATCTTCAACTGTAATTTCAGCATCCATCTCACAGAACAATTTACTAAAAATGCCTAGAGCTTCAACTTTAATGAAAGCAAGTGAAAGCTGATTCTTATGACAGTGATCAAGTCCAAAAGAAAAGGAATTCATATTCTGCCACTTCTGATAAGTACAATTTACCGGATGTTAACCACATAATTTCTCTCATAAAAACATACAAATTATCATATTTCCTCCATATTCTTAACTTTATTTTGCAGGAATAATTATAGAAGAATTGTTGTGTGCAACATGAAAAAAGAAAAATAAATATTCAAGAAAAATACAACAAAGAAGTGTAAGATCGAGCTATGATTCATTACTGCCGTAACAATACACCAAGTCTCGATTTGCCATGATGAAATCTAAACTTAGAATGGCAGAATTCTCATCTATGCAAATTCAAAATCTAGATTTGCCATGAAAATCTAGCACCAAATAGAGAATTCAAATTCTCATATCTGCAAATACAAATTCTAGATTTGCCATGAAAATCTAGCATCAAATCGAGAAGTCATCATGAAATTTTCTTATATAAGAAGATGTTGCCCGATCAGAAGAAGTAGGGGAGTGTAGAGAAAGCTTAGAGCTAAAAGTCTGAATTAGAATTCTTAATAAGTTTCTCTATTTTATTTCTTTCACTAGTATCGAATTATCTTTTCTTTTAAATCACAATAGTAGTTTAGTTGTTGTTTCTAAATAAATTCCAATGTAGAAAATTACTCTAGATCCTGCTTTTAATCAAATAGGAGGAATTATTCTTCTTGAATATTTCTTTCTATTTTCTTATTTAATGGACAAATATATTTTCACTGTTAGTACTAATTCCAGTATGGAGTAATTTTTGTTTGTGTTTGGAGAAAGACGGATCTTAATATTTTTATATAATAGTAGATATTATTCCTCAAATTAACATGCTTGAGCTAAAATTTATTTAACTTTTATCTGCTTTTACAATTAAACGTTATTTAATTTATTAATATCTATCTATCTTGTACTACATAGTAACTATTTATTAAATTTGTAATCGGGAGAGGAGGAGATATAATATAGTTAAGTGTATTATTAATAGATGATAATAATTATTCACTAATATCTATCTCTTTTATGTTATAATTAATTTTACACTTATTTGTAATCGAGATAGGCGAATAGTGTAATAATCAGTTGTAACAAGTAGGGTAACCGAAATGGACTTACTAACAAGAGCATATTTTAGTTTAACCATATATTTCTGGTTCTTTAGTATTACTATTTTGAAGATTAATTTGTATAACCGAGATGAGTGCAATTAATTATTCAACTTGAGTAATAATATATATTTGTAATCGTGAGAGGCATTTATACATTTTTGAGAAATAGAAATTCAAAAATAATAATTCTACTATATAATATAAATATTAAGCGAAGTCAAGACCCCAACACCTTTTTATTATATTTGTGAAAAATAAAATATTTTCTATTTGCTCTATTCACGCATTTTTAGTTAGTTAATTTACAACTCAACTCTTTCTGATTTTCTCAAATAGTAATTAAAACAAGAAACGTCTGTAGATAAACCAATCTCTGGGGGTTCGACATCTTTCCATACTATTATTTGACAGATTATGAGTTAGAATTTTACATATGCCATACGCTCGTCAAATTTTTGGCGCCGTTGTCGGGGATTGGCTAAAGTCTATTACAGATTAATTGTTTTACTACTAATTTGAGATTTTTTTGTCTAATTATTTTAATTTTTCTGTAGAAATTTCAGAAAGTGTATGACCCGTTCCTCTTCTAGAGAACTAGTCAAATACGATCTTGAAATTGAAAAATCCTTACGGTTATTACAAAAATAACAAACCTCACGATCTCAAACTTTCTTATCATAGAAAATGGAGAACGAAGAACTCAATAACCAACTTCCACCACATCAAGTAGAAGAACAATTTGATGAGGTGGCACCACGACGTGATAGAATACTCTGTGATTATGAAAGGCTAGATCATTTTGAAGGAGAATCAAGTGTGAGGAGACCACCAATTGCAGCAAACAACTTTGAAATCTGCACAGGCTTGATTCAAACCATTCAACAGTCATGTCAGTTTACTGGTGATGCGAGCGAAGATCCTCACACCATTTAATTGATTTTCTTGAATTAGTTGAAACTTGCAGGTATAATGGAATCACAACAGATGCTATCAGGTTGCGCCTTTTTCCTTTTTCATTAAAAGGTGAAGCCAAAACATGGTTGCAAATTCTACCAAGAGGTTCCATTACAACATAGGACCAAATGACCCAAAAATTTCTTAATAAATATTTTTCACCTGCAAAAATAATTAAAATGAAGCAAGAAATCAATAATTTTATGCAGACAAATACTGAATCTGTATACCAGGCATGGGAAAGATTAGCAGCAATGTTAAGAAAATGCCCACATCATGGTATCCAAGACCCTGACATTTTATATATTTTTTTTATCATGGTCTTAAACCCTCTGCTAGAAATGTAATTGATGGAGCATCAGGAGGATCAATAATGGGAAAAACTAATGCAGAAGCAATGCAATTGCTTAATGAGATTTTGGAAAATGTTGTTCAATGGCCCTTAGACAGAATGATTATCAAGAAAATAGCAGGAGTAAATCAAGTTGAAGCTTTGAATTCATTGACACAACAAATTGCGAACTTAACACAAAAAGTTGAGGCCTTTCAGGTAGGTGCTCGCTCATCATCCCAAATTAGAATTGTGATGTTTGTCAAGGTAATCATCCGAATCATGAATGTCAAGCTTCAACACAAAATGAGGAACATGCAAATGTGATTGGTTATAGAAATAATTACTCATTTAGTAGTCCCATGGCACAAAAACATACAGGATTTCAATGGAGTAATCCTAATGGTGCTGAAAATCCTCAAAGATTTTTAAATCAAAAGCAGCAGGTACATGGACCGCATGGTTTTAAAAATCAAAATAGAGGACAACAAAAATTTTCAACAATATCAGTAGCAACCTCAAAGAGATCATCAACAAAGCCTTGAAGACCTCATGTACAAATTCATTAAGGCTACTGACGAGAAGGTTGAAAGTCAACATTCAGCTATCAAGAATTTGGAAATTCAGGTAAGACAATTAGCAACCCTCATGTCTGGAAAAATTCAAGGTGCTCTACCAAGCAACACTTAGAAAAATTCAAAAGAACACCTCAAATCCATCTCTCTACGATCAGGTAAATCTCTTGATGATCCATATGCAAATAAAGAAGGAAAACCACAAGAAGTGAAAAAGGTAAATGAAGGTGAGAATAAAATGGAATCTAAGTTTCCAAAAGAACAAAAGAATAAAGTGAAAAATGTACAAGAAAATGAATTAATAACAAATCCTCACTCTGTACCTCTCCCTTTTCCCCAAAAGATGAAAAGAGAAAAGCTTGACAAACAGTTTTCAAAGTTTCTAGATATTTTGAAGCAACTATACGTTAACATACCTTTCACAGATGATTTGACACAAATACCGTCATATGCTAAATTTCTCAAAAAAAAATTGTCAAGTAAAAGAAAATTGGAAGAAGTTTCAGTGGTTAAGCTTACAGAAAAATGTAGTGATATACTTCAAAATAAGCTCCCACATAAACTGGATGATCTGGGAAGTTTTATAATTCCTTGTACCATGGGAGGTACTCACTTTGAAAAGGCGTTATGTGATTCAGGTGCTTCAATAAATCTAATGCCTTTTTCAATTTTCAGGAAATTAGAACTTGGTGTAATGAAAGATACTGGTGTGTCTCTTCAATTAGCTGACCAAAGTACTAAGAGACCAAAAGGAATTATTGAAAATATCCTTGTCAGAGTTGACAAATTTGTATTCCCGGTAGATTTTATAGTGCTTGAAATGGAAGAAAATACTGAGGTACCATTAATCTTAGGTAGACCATTTCTCGCAACAGGAAGAGCAATTATTGATGTTCATCAAGGACAATTAATATTGCAAGTTGATGAGGAAAGAGTAATTTTTGACATGCAGAAAATGATGAAATTTTCTGGGGATGAATCATGATCATCTTGTTTTCAGATTGACTTACTAGATGACCTTGTAGATGAATACAAAGATAATTAGTTAATTACTGATTCATTGGAGAGATTTTTGGCTAGGTCAGGTACCATAGAGAACCCCATAACTAGAGAACAAGCTGAAATGCTAGAAAAAGAGTCAGAAAATGAGAAAGTCTCACAAGAAGGAAACTCAAAGCACTTCCTTCTCATTTAAAATATGTGTTTCTTGAACCAGAATTATTTACAGTAATCATTTCATCTTCTTTGACTATAGAACAGGAAAGTTGTGATGACCCAAAGGATCATCTTATGAATTAAATACCTATTTCAGGCTCATTAGCCTTAAAAAGATTAATTTTTAATTACCTCAATTTGCGTGCGCAGTCCGAGCGCGAAATCAGAAAGCTTTTATGTGAAAGTATATGAAATAATAAATTTTGATAGTTAAATTTGATTTTAGTTGGCTTTGGTCAATATTTTGAGTTAACGAACCCGGATCTATATTTCGAAGATCCCGGGAGGTCCGAAGTAAAATATGAAACTTGGGCATATGCCCGGAATGGAAATCCGAGGTCCCTAGCCTTAGAAATCAATTTTTGAAGAAAATTATTTTTGCTGGATTATTAAGGAAATAAAGAAATGAACTAATGTGTGAAATCGTTGGTATCAAGCCATATTTTGGTTCCGGAGCTCGGTACAAGTTTGTTATGGAATTTAAGTCCCATCTGTGAAATTTTGTGAGAATCGGAATTTATTTGACGTGATTCGGACGACCGGTTGAGAAATTGTGAAAATAAAGTGATCTTGAGAAAAATCATGAGTTTGAGGTTAAATTCATAATTTTTGATGTTATTTTGATGATTTGATCGCACGAGTAAGTTCATATGATGTTTTAGACTTGCATGCATGTTTGGTTTGGAGCCCCGAGGGCTCGGGTGAGTTTTGGATAGGCTACAGAGTGATTAGAACTTAAAAAACTCAATTGTGCATCTAGTGTTTTGCACAGGCCTCTGATCTCGCAAATGCGAGATCAGGCTTCGCAAATGCGAGATCAGGCTTCGCAAATGCAAAGTCTGTCGGCCTGAAAAATGCGACTATATTGTCGCAAATGCGAAGAAGGACTAGGAAGGCCAAACTCGCAAATGCGAACCTTTGGTTGGAATTGCGAAGGCCCCAGATGTCGCAAATTCGAAGGCAAAAGGATTTCAAAGGGTTCGCAATTGCGAATCCCTGATCGCAATTGCGATAACTGCAACCTGTTAAGTCAAATTTTAGACGGGATTTCCACTCATTTTTCAATTCTCTCAAACCCTAAAACTCCATAGGCGATTTTCCAAAGACCCAAACTTCTCCAAATCATTGATAAGTGATCTCTAACTAACTCCTTTCAATCCTCAACAACTTTTTACAAGATTTCATCATAGAATCTAGTGTTTTCATGGCAAAAATAGGGATTTTGGGTAGAACTTAGAAATTTCGAAATTTGGGAATGTAGACCTAGAATTGAGGTCGGATTCCAAAACCAATTGTATATTCGGGATCGGGGAAGAATGGGTGAACACATTTTTGTCCGAACCTTGAGTTTAGACCAAGTGAGCCCGGGGTTGATTTTTGTCTTTTGATAGGAAAACCATGATTTTTCATTAAAGTTAATGTCTTTAGCAATAATTAATGATATTGAACCAATTGTGATTAGATTCGAGCGTGTTAGAGGCAAATTCTAAGGGAAAAGCTGTGCTTGAGTAGTGAATTGCTTGTGGAATTGAGGTAAGTGTTTGTTTTAACCTTGACTTGAGGGAATAGAAATCCCCAACTTAAATGCTATGTGAATTTGCATGTGTGTGGTGTATAGGTGAGGTGACGAGTATCAATGCACCACCAAACTATCTGTTGAACATGATCCCTTCCATGTTCCCAATTTGTTTGATTCCTGGCTTAATTGTTTTCATGAGTTTGATGCTCCATGTCCACTTTTTTTTCGTCAACTTGTTATTAAATATTGTTTCACGTATTTGGAAGTGTTAGTTGATCCCTTGGCATCATTGTGGTATACAAAGGGTTGAGCTATTTTGTCACGACCCAAATTTCCCTCCATTGGTATCGTGATGGCACCTAGTCTTAGGGTCTAGGTAAGCCTAACAGTTACTGAATAAGAACAATAATAAATGAAGGCTAGCAGTCTCGATATAAAATCTCAACAGAATGTACAAAATTTCCCAAAATCGGTAGTACAAGTCATAAGCTCTACGAATCTTCTACAACTTTTAAGTACAACAGTGTATGAATAATAAATACAAAGAAGGTGAATCCGACGCCTGCGAACGCAGCAGCATGTTACCTTGAGTCTCCTCGGCAATCATCCACACAGCTACTACAATATATACCTAGATCTGCACACAAAAATATGCAGAAGTGTAGTATGAGCACACCAGAACGGTGCCCAGTAAGTATCAAGACTAACCTCGATGGAGTAGTGACGAGGACTAGTCAAGACACCACTGGTCTACAAAATAAACAACATGAATATAGAAATGACTGAACGTTACATCTACCTAAGGCTTCACGGAATAATTTACGACAACAACAATATAAAGAGGAAGGAAATTGCAGAAATCAATCACGAAACAACATAAAAGTACACATAAAGATGGGAAACAAAACAAGCCAAAACGAAAGGAAACAAGACAATAGAGAACGCCAATAACTCAACTCTACGTCGGTTTGTTCACATCGGGCCTTAGCCATTAAAATCCATAGACTGGTGGAAATCTTTATACAATAGTTCATATGAAAAAGTTTTGCAAATAAAATCATTTTTGTATGGAAGAGTTTCCTTTGAAAACATGTTTTCTCCAAAAGTAGATATAAGTATATTTAATAGAGAGAATTATGTAAAACATAGTTTCTTTCAAAATACGAAACTTTCCAAAGATGCTTTCCCAAGTCATTCAATTATAATCATTTCAAAACTATTGCTTCTTCAATAATACTTTTCAATAAAACCTTGATAAAAAATCTCCTCAAGATTTATCCGCCGGAACTCAGTCCGCAACTCAGAAATTGTCGTGCCGTACAAGAGGAATATCAAATCTTGCCCGTAAATACAGTAAATAGAAACAGGAGCAACGGAAATAGTAATGCATAAATACGGCACGGAATGTCCCTTCGTGCTAACATAACATAACATGGCACGGAATGTCCCCTCGTGCTAACATAACATAACATGGTACGGAATTTTCCCTCGTGCTAAATAACATAAACATGGCACGGAATGTCCCCTCGTGCTAAATAACATAAACATGGCACAGAATGTCCCCTCGTGATGAATAACATAAGCATGGCACAAAATGTTACCTCGTGCTAAATATCATAAACATGGCACGGAATGTTCCCTCGTGCTAAATAACATTAACATGGCACGGAATGTTCCCTCGTGCTAAATATCATAAACATGGCACGGAATGTTCCCTCGTGCTAAATAACATAAATATGGCACAGAATATTCCCTCGTGCTAAATATCATAAACATGGTACAGAATGTTCCCTCGTGCTAAATATCACGAACATGGCACGACATTATCCTTCGTTCTTTACACTCTTCCTCACCCAAACAATATCAAGAACAACAGTTTGTCAAGGAAAAACCAACAATATGACTCATAAATCACCACATCCCGGCAAAGGAGTCAACAATACAAACAATATCATTAACAACATAACCAGTAATAGAAACCACAACATCCCGGCAAGGAAGTCAACAGTACAGACGATATCATTCACAACATAAATAGTAATAGGAACCATCACATCCCAACAAGGGAGTAAACAATATAAACCATATCATTAACAACAACATAAACCATAGCATCCTGGCAAGGGAAACAGCTATAGCCAATATCACCTAAACAATTTACTTCACGGAATAACACTCAGCTTAAAACAAAAGGCCAAATAATAGGCAACATCAAGAAAATACCAATAAAATAAATGTCTAACAATTAGACCTAAGTGGCACTTAAGGGAATAGTCATATAAATCACAATGTAAGACTCACGGGCATGCTTGACTCCCACGAATAAATGTTCCAACTACGGCTAGTCAACTATAAGGCTAGATGACACTAATTATAGTCAATTAGGTAAGTTAGGAAGAAAATATAGCATGATGATAAGAGAAGTAGAATATTCATTTAAGTCAAGTAAAGTCAAATAGCCAATGAAGAATCCAAAAACAAGTAATTCTAATTTAAACAGGAAGGAATGAAATTAACAACAAAGGATTCAAGTGTAACAATTACAAATCATACACAGGTAATATAAGAATCTATGAATCCTAAAAGCACAATCTAATTGCAAATAAGTACGAGTACACACGTCACCTCGCATACTCGGACTACAATCAACAAGGAAGACTCAATCATAAGGGGTAGTTCCCCCACACAAGGTTAGGCAAGATACTTACCTCAAAGACGACAACCCGGTACTCAAAAAAAAACTTCTCGGGCGGAAAGACCTCCGGGCGGCTTACAATCAACTAAAATAACTTCAAAATACACATAAAACGTATAAGGAACTATTTTGAATAATAAAGTTTCAATCTTTACAAAATTATAAAAATCGACCTAAAAGTCGACCCCCGGGCCCGCACCTCGGAACCCGATAAATTTTACAAATTCCGGTTACCCATTCCGATACGAGTTCATCCATACTAAATTTATCCAATTCCGATAACATTTGGTCTTTCAAATCATGATTTTTCATTTTAGAAACTTTCTTTCAAAAATCACAATCCCCTCAACCCAAAACACAAATTAAATGATGAAAACAATAACTAATTCATGAAATATAATTAATTCTAGTGGAAGAACACTTACCCGTTCGATTTGTGTGAAAAACCCTCAAGGAATCGTCCAAAATCGAGTTCTAGAAGTCAAAATATGTATAAAATGGTGAAACCCCGATTTTGGAAAACTTATATTCTGCCCAGATGTTTAATGAATCGTGATCGCGGAACATTGATTGNGTTCTAGAAGTCAAAATATGTATAAAATGGTGAAACCCCGATTTTGGAAAACTTATATTCTGACTAGATGTTTAATGAATCACGATCACGGAACATTGATTGCGATCGCGAAGAAGAAAACAAAGGCTGCCAGGCTTAAAGTACTGCGATCGCGGGGGAAGTAATGCGATCGCGAAGAGGAACAATTGCCACTGGCCAAAACTCTCTATGCGATCGCGAAGGCACGTGTGTGATCGCGTATGAGAAGTTACCTGTTGCCCAAATTTCCACACTACGCGTTCGCTAAGCGTGGAATGCGGTCGCGTAGAAGAGATAACCAAATGCCCTGCTGGAACACTATGCGATCGGGATGTTGTAGATGCGATCGCGAAAAAGAAGAAAGTATACCTCTGCGATCGCGGTAGATTATGCGCGAACACACTGAAGGAAAGTCTGGGCTGCTCAAAGAGACACTATGCGATCGCGACTACTCCTATGCGATCGCATAGAAGGAAACCAGAATGCAGGTTCAATAGTTCAAAATAGGGAAAATGGACCCGAAATGCATCCGAAACACACTCGAGACCTCGGGGCTCAAAACCAAATATACACACAACCTCAAAAAATCGTACGGACTTATTCGAGTAATCAAAACACCAAAATAACATCATAAACATCGAATTAAACCTCAAAATCAATGAAATTTCTCAAAACTTCTTTAAACATCAAATTTTGCATTTTTGACCCGAATCACGTCAAAGCAAGTTCGTTTATTACCAAACTTCACAGATAACACATATAAATCATATAGAACCTGTACCAGGCTCCGGAACCAAGATACTAGCCCGATACCATAGGTTTCATGTCAAATTTCATTTTCAAAAACCTTTATATTTTTCAGAAAACAATTTTCTTTAAAAATTCATTTCTCGTACTTGGAACCTCGGAATTCGATTCCGGGCATATGCCCAAGTCCCATATTTTCCTACGAACCCTCCGGGATCGTCAAATCACGGGTCTGGTTCCGTTTACAAAAAACGTTGATCGAAGTCAATTTATTCAAATTTCTAATACAAAATTATCATTTTTATCAGTTTTTCACATAAAGGCTTCCTGGCTACACGCCCTGGTTGCGCACGCAAATTGAGGTGAGTTAGAAGGAGGTTTTCACAACCTCGAAACATAGAATTAGCTAGAAAAATACGGGATGACTTTTTGTATCATCACATGGTTGACAATGTTTTACGATACACACGGTTGGTTTCATTGTGAAATGATAATTGATGAAGTTCATGAATAGTATAGTTTTCTGCTTACAATTATTGAGACATAAATATTGTGAAAGGCTTGGCCTAAATTGTGGAATATTTTTATAAATAAAGAGATGTGATTGTCTAGTGGGAGCGGGTTGCATGCCGCAACGAGGAGTAATAAGGGAGGACATGTGGGATCGGGTTCCACGCCGCAAAAGGAGAAATAATGGTGATCAATATAAGGAGGAGCAATAAGGGTGGACAGTTGGGAGCGGGTTGCGCGCTGCAACAAGGAGCAATAAGGGAAGATAATCATATTTTACTGAGTTTAAACATAAAGACTGGAACACTCACTATTTTATTATTTCCATTTCATATTCTGCAGTTACGGTTATTTTAAATTGAAACTTGGAGATTTTTGTGAGGATTGGTTAGAGCTGAGATCTGGAAAAGTTAACCGAGTTATTTTGTTTATTTGTTGCAAGTACTGTTTAATTGTTATTATTCCCTTCTTTCTTTATTATACATTATATCCAGGTTATGTTATAAACTCCCTAAAGTAGCCTCGTCACTACTTCATCGAGGTTAGGCTCGGCACTTACCAGTACATGGGGTCGGTTGTACTGATACTGCACTCTACACTTCTTGTGCAGATCCAGGTTTCAGTCAGAGCAGATTCTTTGAGTAGTAGTTGAGCATTCACACGGAGACACGAGGTAGATCTGTTGGCGTCAACAAATTCTTTGAGTCTTCTCTTTATTAGTTATTTACTGTTTTATTTCATTCAAAACAGACATATATTTTCTTTCAGCCAAATACTTGTAGTATTCTTTAGTAGTTTGTGAATTGTGACACCAGACCCTGGGTGGTTATATGGTTAGTGTTAGCTTGTGGTTCATTTCATCTTACCGAATATTATTCCTGATTGCATTTATTGAAAAGTATTAGATTTCCTTCTTATTTTAAATTGTTCTATTGCGTTTAAGCAAACTTGTAAAAGAAAATGTTGGTTAAGTCCTAACATTGCTTGTCTATCAAGTATGGTATTAGGCGCCATCACGATCCCGTGAGTTGGGAATTTGGGTCGTGACAAAAGCAAACTGATTGGAGTCCTGAGAAAACACAAAACAGGCTTAGGGTGGACTATAGCTGATAGCAAAGGAATCAGTGCAGATATTTGTATGCACATGAGTCTTATGAAGAATGATTATATGCCAATATTCCAACCCCAAAGGAGACTAAACCCAGCAATGCAGGAAGTCGTCAAGAAAGAAATGGTGAAACTTCTAGCAGCAGGTATCATTTATCCAATATCTGGTCGTCCTTGGGTAAGTCCTGTATAGGTAGTACCAAAGAAAGGAGGTATGACAGTAATAAAAAATAAAAATAATGAACTCATACCTAGTAGAACAGTCACAAGATGGAGAGTCTGTATTGATTATAGACGAATTAATGATGCCACAAGGAAAGATCACTTTCCTTTGCCCTTTATTGATCAAATGCTTGAAAGAGTTGCAGGTCATGATTTTTACTATTTTCTTGACGGATATTCTGGGTATAATCAGATACCATTTTCTCCATAAGATCAAGAATAAACCACATTCACATGGCCCCAAGGTATGTATGCTTATCGAAAAATGCCATTTGGACTATGCAACGCTCCTGCTACATTTCAGCGTTGCATGTCAGTAATTTTCTCAGATATGACTGAAAAGTTCTTGAAATCTTTATGGATGATTTCACACTTTTTGGTAAGACATTTGAAGATTGTCTCTATCATTTAATGTTGGTGCTTAAAAGATGTGAAGAAACAAATTTGGTTCTTAATTGGGAAAAATGTCACTTCATGAAAACAGAGGAAATTATTTAGGACATAAAATTTCTGCTAAAGGGATGGAGGTTGATAAGGCTAAAATTTATCTAATAGCAGGATTAACCCCTCCTACCACAGTTAAAAGCATTAGAAGTTTCTTAGGGCATGCATGTTTTTATAGAAGGTTTACAAAAGATTTTTCAAAAATTTCAAAACCTCTTACTAACCTATTGATGAAAGATGTGAACTTTGAATTTTCAGATAATTGCAGGAAAACATTTGAGATTCTCAAGAAACAATTGACTAATGCTCCAATTGTTGTTTATCCTGATTGGAGCGAACCATTTAAAATAATGTGTGATGCAAGTGATATAGCAGTTGGAGCGATATCGGGACAAAAGAGAGACAAGATTTTCAGGCCTATTTACTACGCCAGTAGAACCCTCAATGAAGCTCAAAAGAATTATGCCACAACTGAGAAGGAGCTACTTGCAGTAGTATTTGCGTTTGACAAATTTCGTTCCTATTTGATAGGAACAAAGGTTACAAATTATACTGATCATGCAGCTTTAAAGTACCTCTTAGCAAAGAAAGATGCTAGACCCAGATTTCTAAGATGGATACTCCTTTTGCAAGAATTCGACCTTAAAATAAAAGAACGAAAAGGTTATGAGAATCAGGTAGATGATCATTTGTCTCGTTTAGAAAATCCACCTACTGAGATAAAAGATATCAAAGAGGAATTTCCTGATGAACATATATTTTCAGTCACAACCGTTATAAATCAACCACCTTGGTTTGCTGATATTGCCAACTATTTGACTGGAGGATGGATTCCAAAAGATCTTTCTTATGAACAAAATAAAAAACTTAAAAAAGAAGCAAGACATTATTACTGGGAAGATCCTTACTTGTTTAAATTTTGTGCAGATGACATATTCAGGAGATGTGTGCCAGAGACAGAAATGAACAACATCTTAAGTCACTGTCATGATGGGGCTGTAGGAGGACACTATGGAGGAAGAAAGACAACAACTAAAGTACTTGAAGTTGAATCTGTCCTACTCTATTCAAAGATGCAAGGAATTATGTCGGCACTTGCGTTAAATGCCAGAGAATCGGTAACATTTCAAAAAGGGACGAAATGCCTCTTAACTCTATTTTTGTGTGTGAAATATTTGATGCTTGGGCATTAATTTTATGGGTCCTTTTCCTCCTTCAAACGGCTATGAATATATTTTGGTAGTTGTTGACTATGTTTCAAAATGGCTAGAAGCAATTGCTACTTGTCACGACCCAAATTCCCAACCATCGGGATCGTGATGGCGCCTAACATCATACTCACTAAGCAAACCAATGTTAGAATTTAGCTAACCGTTTGCTTTAAAAATTTATTTTAATATAAGTAAACAGTATACATCAGGTGATAACAAATACGAAATTTAAAAAAATATTGCTTAACATTGAAACTATTACTACCACCCAGAACTGGTGTCACAATCCACGAACGTACTAAGAATAGCTAAAAATATTGGTCTGAAATAAAAGTACATATGTTCGAAAGAAAATAAAACAGAAATGTAGAACATGGAAGGGGACGTCAGGGCCTACGGACGCCTACAAGACTACCTTGGGTCTCTTGAATGAATGCTGCAACCGACCTCTCGACCAGCCACAATCTGCTCCAAAATCTGCACAGAAAGTGCAGAGTGCAGTATCAGTACAACCGACGCCATGTACTGGTAAATTCCGAGCCTAACCTCGACGAGGTAGTGACGAGGCTACAACGGGGTTTTTATAACATAACCTGCATACAGTTGATAATAAAGCAAAAAGGAAGTACGAAATGAAATGGAACAGTAACTTGCAGTAAATAAATACGGAACCCAGCTATCTTGCCAGTACTCAGGTATAACCAAATCCTTAAAAGAGTTTTAGTGCCACAGAATAAAATCACAATAGAGTTAGAATACATAAACAACAAAATGATGCGGCGCGCATCGCGATCCCATCACATAATCAGTAACACTGTGGATATTCATCCTTATTACTCCTGTTGCGGCATGCAACCTATCCCACCTATCCACTCTTATTACTCCTCAATATATCTCCCTTATTCCTCCTGTTACAGCGTGCAACCCGATCCCACATGTCCACCAATATTACTCCTTGTTGCGGCGTGCAACCCGATCATTTATGACTTGTTGGGACCAAAAGTACCAGAAAATCACATTTCACCCTTATTCCTCCTCAATAAGTCACCCTTATTACTCCTATTGCGGCGTGCAATCCGATCCCACCATATCAGTATCAATCACACAATAAGAACAGGTATTTCATAATTTAGTTCATGATCCTCCACAATATTTAAGCCTCAACCAAAACTGTAACGACCCGGTCGGTCGTTCCGTGAGATTAGCCCCATTTTCCCTGTTTATGCTTTGTCATGTGTTTCTTAGCCTATTTATGATGTGTTTGGTCGGTTGGTTCGGGTTCGGAGTGGTCGTGGTGAGAATTGAGACACTTAGTCTCTTAAATGGGCTTACTAGTTGGAAAAGTCAACCGAGAGTTGACTTATAGGTAAACCACCTCGGAATGTAGATTTTAAGGATCCAATAGCTTCGTTAGGTGATTTGGGACTCAGGAGTGTGTTCGGAATGCGGTTTAGAGGTTCAGAGTAGAATTAGCCTTGAATTGGCGAAATTGAGTTTTTGATCATTTTCGGTCGGTAGTGTAAAATTAGCTATCGGGGTCGGAATGGAATTCCAAAAGTTGGAACAGGTTTGTAGCGTCATTTTGGATGTGTGTGCAAATTTCCAGGTCATTCGGGCAAGTTTTGGGTTGTTTCTGCATTGTTGGTGATTTTTGGAAGTTTGAAAAACCCTTAGGCTTGAATCTTGGGTTGATTTGATGTTTCGGTGTTATGTTGGGTGTTGTGAGGGTTCAACTAAGTTTGGGTGATCATTTATGACTTGTTGGTACTTTTGGTTGAGGTTCCGAGGGCCTCGGTATGAGTTTAGAGGGCTATCAGCATGGTTTTTGGCATTTTGGAACTGTTGGTGTGAAGCCTTCTGGTTTTTCCGCACCTGCGGATAGGGGGCCGCATGTGTGAGTCCGCAGAAGTGGAGGAGGGATCGCAGATGCAGAATTTTCCATACTAGAGAAGGACCACAGATGTGGAGGATGGGCCGCACCTGCGGAGTCGCAGGTGCGGTAGGTGAGTCGCAGGTGCAGATTTGGACCCTTAAGCGATTTTGCGCAGGTGCGCACCTGGGACCGCAGGTGCGATAAATTAGCCGCAGGTGCGGTCATCGCTGGGCAGAACATATAAATAGAACCCTTAGCAAATTATGGTCATTTTCCCACCATTTCTATATGGGTTTGAAGCTTTTTGGAGGGTTTTGAAGAGGAAATTCGAGGGTTCTTCGTGGAGGTAAGACTTTTGGACTTTAAACTTGTTTATATATGATTATTTGACTGATTGGGGGTGAAATTTATGGAAATTAGTGACTAAAATTGGGGGATTAGGGCTTGAAGTTCTAGACTTTGAATTGAGGATTTGAGGGCCATTTGTTGTCGAATTTTGGTGTATTTAGTATGTATGAACTCGCGAGAGTGTAACTTTTATTGAATTTTGAGATGTGGGCCCGGGGGTCGGGTTTGGCCAATTTCAGGATTTTTTGGTGAATTTGATAATTTTCGAGTGGGCTTCGTTCCTTGGTATATATTAATCATATAAATATGATTTTTGGTAGATTTGGAGCAAACAGAGGCCGAGTCTAGAGACAAAGGAATTGAGGGCTAGGATTTTAGCTGGTTTTGAGGTAAGTAACGTTTCCAAACTTGGTTATGAGGGTTCGAAACCCCGAACTATATGCTATATGATTATAATTTAGGTGACGCACATGCCAAGTGATGGGCGTGCGGGCGTACACCGAGTGATTTTTGGCCTGACCCATCCCATGGCACTGTCTAGTAGCTATTTCGGATTTATATCCGCACTTCTATTGATGTGGTTAATGTGGACATGCTAGAAATCATGCTAAGTCAAATGCTAGGGCTTCACGCCGAAAATGCTGAGACCTGATTGGTCGTATATTGCTGTCTCCTTATGTATTTATTTGATTTTGTATACTCAGTCCTGTCATAGCATATCATTTCATGCCTCAGTCTCGGTAATTGTTGATTTTATATATTTATAATTGTTTCGGGCTAGTTCATGCATTTGTGAACCCATGTGAGCGAGACTGGAGAGTAATGACTGAGCGAGGCCGAGATCCTGTTATTGAGACAGTTATGAGATCGGACTGCACACCACAGCGATACTCAGATCATGCCTTCATTGGCTTGATATAGCACTTGGGCCAATAGGAGCCCCTCCGGAGTCTTTACACCCCCAGTGAGCGCATTGATATTGAGGTATGGATCATCCCTGGGCATGGATCTTGTCCGAAGTTGATGATATGTGAGGGATGGATCGTTCCTGGACATGGATCTTGTCCGAGTGTTGTGTTCCGGAGATGGATCTTCTCCGTGGGGCTGGATCGGCCCTTTTCCTCAGTACTGAATGATTACGGTCACTGGTGTTTGTGTACTAACCGGGATGGATCTTCCCTTGGCCCGAGAGCCATATACAGTACTGAATGGACTTTGATGTGAGAGTTGTGAGCACCAGGTGGATTTCCAAACTGTTGATACATTAGCATGTAGAGGACTGAGATATACCTGGGTTACTTATCATATCGGTCATATTCTGTTTTCATTATCTGTTAAAACTGTGAACATGCCTAAATTATGTGTACTGTTTTCATTACAATTATTGAGGTTTAGTCCGTCACTACCTCTCAACCCGTAGTTTGGGTTCGTTACTTCTGAGTTGGTGTACTCACGTTACCCCCTGCACCTTGTGTGCAAATCCAGGTTCATCGAGGCTGGGCAGCAGTGGTTGATTGGTTGACAGAGTTCCCTGGAGTCTTCGAGGCAACAGTTGGCGATCAAAGCCTCGATTTCTCCTTCTTTATCCTTCTGTCGCATTTATATTATTTCAGACTATGTTGTCTATTTTGTATTTCGGAACTCTTAACTTGTAGTAGCTCATTATTCGGTGACACTAGATCTGGGTTTGGTTTTAAATGATGTTTTAATGATATTAAACTTTTAAATGGATTATTGTTGATACTTTTGCTACTAATTTACAATTCTTCTGAAAAACAATCTTACTTCAACAAAAGGTGTGGCTGACCTGATTCCATGACAGGCGCCATCACGATGGATGTTTGGGGTAGTGACAAGTTGGTATTAGAGCCCTAGGTTAAATAGGTCTCGCCAGTCATGAGAAGTTTTAGTAGAGTCTTGCGGATCAGTACGAAGACGTCTGTACTTATTTTCGAGAGGCTACAGAACCCTTAGGAAATATCTCACATTCTTTGATTATGTCGTGCGAATATGTTGATTCCTGGAACTAAACTTCTGTTGTTTTCATTCTCTCACATATGGTGAGGACTCGCTCTACTGATCAGGATTACCAGACACCAGCTAGACCATCGAGAGGTCGAGGCCGCGGTCGAGGTCTTGGTAGAGGGAGGGGTGCATCCTGCGCATCAGCCAGGGTGGTACCTGTGGACCCTTTTATTGATCAGGATCAGTTCCCTTCCGCAGGTGTTCCAGCGGGACCGGCTCAGGCACCAACAGTGCCTATTGTGATTCCGAGTCTTCAGGAGACCCTAACTCAGATTTTGACGGTGTGCACCAGTCTTGCACATGTAGTCGCTATGTCTACTACTGCTGCTACTTCTCAGGCTGGGGAGACACTCAGACTCCAGTTGCCCGGACACCTGAGCAGGTTACCCAGGGGCTTCACACATCGGGGGCAGCTCCAGCCCAGGATTTTGTGGTCCCAGCTTTGGCAGACGATGAGCAGTGCAGGTTGGAGAGATTTAGTAGACTTCAGCCTCCGACTTTCAGTGGTATTGAGGCCGAGGATGCCCAGGGCTTCTTAGACAAGTGTTAGTGGATTCTGTCCACAACAGGGATATTGGAGGCCAGTGGGGTCCCATTTACTACTTTCCAGTTCTCAAGAGCTGCACTCTCTTGGTGGGAGGCCTATGAGAGGCGTAGACCTGTTGATGCAGCGCCCCTTACGTGGCGCCAGTTCTCCATTGAGCGGATATGACCATGACGCAGTATGAGATGAGGTTCTCTGAGTTGGACCGTTATGTTATTTGGCTAGTTCCCACGGATAGGGAGAGGATCAGGATGTTCGTTGATGGCCTCACTTATCAGCTTCAGATTTTTCTGACTAGGGAGAGGGTATCTGGCGCTCCTTTTGAGGAGGTGGTTAACATTGCCAGAGATATTGAGTCGGTTCACCTCCAGGAGCAAGTCGAGAGGGAGGCCAAGAGGCCTCGAGGGTCTGGTAGTTTTGGTGGTGTTCATTCAAGAGGTCAGTCTCATCACAATAGAGGCTGTTCATTTAGGCCTCCTCAGCCAGTCCGTCCAGCCTACAGAGTTGCATCATCGGGGCGTGGTCACTGCAGCTCTCATCCGGGTCGTTCCTTATTCAGTTCTCTTCCAGCCCAGAGCTCATCTCGGCCACCATCAGTTCAGGGTTCCTCGGCGCATAGTTCTTCTAGTGGTTATTCTGGTTTTAGGGGTTCCCTTTAGTCCCCACCGTCATTTGCTAAGAGGGGTTGCTTTGAGCGTGGTGATCCGCGTCATATCAAGAGGTTTTGTCCCCGTCTTTCAGGTGGTTCATTCCAGCAGAGGAGCCAGTGTTCAGCTTCAGCACTAGTTACTTCACCACCCGCCAAGGCATCTAGGGGCGGGGGCCAGTCAGCTAGAGGTCGCCCTAGAGGGGGAGGTCGATCATGTGAAGGTCAGGCTCGATTTTATGCACTTCCAGCCAGACCAGATGCTATGGCCTCAGATGCAGTGATTACAGGTATCGTTTCAATAAGTCACCGGGATGCTTCGATCTTATTTGATCCAGGTTCCACGTATTCTTATTTTTCATCATACTTTGCTCATTTTCTGGATATTCCTCGTGAGTCCTGTGTTACATCTGTTCATGTGTTCGACTCTGGGGGGCGATACTATCGTTGTGGACCGTGTGTACTGGTCGTGTGTGATATCTATTGGGGTTATGGAGACCCGAGTGGATCTGTTATTTCTTAGCATGGTTGACTTTGACGTGATATTGGGCATGGATTGGCTATATCCGTGTCATGCTGGTCTAGATTTTCACGCTAAGACCGTGACCTTAGAAATGCCAGGATTTCCGAGGGTTGAGTGGAGAGGTTCTATTGAGTATGGGTCCAGTAGGGTGATTTCTTACCTGAAGGCTCACCGTACGGTAGAGAAAGGGTGTTTATCGTATTTGGATTTTGTGAGGGATGTCAGTGCTGAGACTCCCACTATTGATTCTGTTCCTGTGGTCCGTGATTTTCCGGACGTGTTTCCTGCTGACCTACCAAGCATGCCATCTAACAGGTATATTGATTTTGGTATCGATTTGGTGTCGGGCACTCAGCCTATTTCTATTTCACCGTATCGTATGGCACCAGTGGAGTTAAAGGAATTGAAAGAGCAGCTTCAGGAACTCCTAGATACAGGGTTCATTCGGCCTAGTGTGTCACCTTGGGGTGCATCGATATTATTTGTAAAGAAGAAAAACGGTTCCATGAGAATGTGTATTGACTACAGGCAATTAAACAAGGTTACAGTCAAGAATACGTATCTCTTGCCTCCTATTAATGATTTGTTTGACCAGCTTCAGGGAGCCAGAGTGTTCTCTAAGATTGATTTGAGATCCGAGTATCATCAGCTAAATATTCGGGATTCTGATATTCCCAAGACAACTTTCAGGACTCGTTATGGTCATTATGAGTTTATGGTGATGTCTTTTGGGCTGACCAATGCCCCAGCAGTGTTCATACATTTGATGAACAACGTGTTTCAGCCGTACTTAGATTCTTTTGTCATTGTGTTCATTGATGGCATCCTGGTATATTCTCGTACCAAGGAGGAGCACACTCAGCATTTGAGAGTTGTTTTACAGAAATTGAGGGAGGAGAAGATTTATGCAAAGTTCTCCAAGTGTGAGTTCTGGCTTGGCTCGGTAGCTTTCTTGGGGCACGTGGTGTTCGGTGAAGGTATTCAGGTTGATCCGAAAAAGATAGAGGCGGTGCAGAGTTGGCCCAGACCGTCCTTAGCTACGGAGATTAGGAGCTTCATTGGTTTGGCGGGATATTATCGTCGCTTTGTGGAGGGGTTTTCTTCTATCGCTTCGCCCTTGACCAGATTGACCCATAAGGGTGCTTCGTTCAGGTGTTCAGACGAGTGTGAGGAGATCTTTTAGAAGCTCAAGGCTGCCGCACCCCCCTTTTTTCCCCGAGCGCTACTTTCGGGGCCCTATTGAAAGGGGTTTATGACATGGGTTGAGACAACTCGTTCCTTTTGGGAAAGGGATTTACATATTTTGAAGAGTCGCCACCTAACGATTTTAACGATGCGTTAGGGCACCTAAAGGGTTCAATCACAACTACACTACTAACCAGAGATTGGGTAAGGCCTTGAAATTATCCAAAGGGGAGGTGTTAGGCACCCCTCAGGATCCACAAGTGTGGTTCTCGACCAAATGGTTTCTGTGAATTTGTACAATTTGCAAATAACAAGTAAAGGCTCAAATAAGAGGGGAATTAAGTCTTAAGCATGCAGATTTTTGAAAATAGTAAAGGAGATTAGACTTTGAAAGGATTACGAGCTAAGCATATAAAAGGTATCCTAGGTTTATAATAATATGGATCACATCAATGCAATACCCGATAACTACTCCTCGAAGAGGGGCTACACGTGGTATTAGCGCACTGGTCATCATATCCATATTCTACCCTTTCCCACCCCGTGAAAGTAACTAAATCGAGTGTTGGTCTCGACCCCTATTGCTTGCTGTTACTCGTCCCTTCCTATCAGTCCCGGAGGAAATTAGGACTCCTATCCTAAAGGAGGTGCTAGGCAGACCCTAAGGTTTTAAAGGTGAAAATGCTAAGGTGACATATAATAAACAAGTAGGACTGCAGATAAGGGACAGAAAAAGGGCTCAAAGACCTCCACAAGCAGTGCACATAAACAACATGTGTCATAAACAATTAAGGTCTAGATTAAGATCCTACGCATGGTGTTTAAGTGATAATAACAAAGACAGATTTATTGCATAACTCAGAGAGGAAGTGTTAATCAGGCTTGCCTACTGGTTTTAAGCATGCTGACAGTTGAACACTAATCACAAAGGATAGTTCTGGTTTTGTTTTTTTAAGTTGATTACCTAAGACTTGCCTAGGTGTAAGATAACATGCAACAATTATTCAGATTCTTTATAGCTAATAACATGCAACTCTAGGTGTTGAAGATGTGCAAGGACCAATTCCCAGTTGTTTAGAACAGGGGACTGTTTTAGACATCTGTATTTAGACTAAGTGCAGCTAAATGAATACGATCCTATAGAATGATGTCTAATGCAACATGAAGCATGGTAACCTGAACAGGATTTCTAAATGCACATAAAATCACAACATTATGCACTTTTTCAAGAATAGCAAGAGTACAGTTTATTAATGTTACTTACCTAGAAACAGGATCTCTAAGTGCGCAGGCGTGGTGAGACATGATTGCAGTTTATTTATCCTAGGACATGACTTCTAATGAATTTTCAGAACATGTTTACATGAACAAAATCACGTAATAGCAGTTTATTTTATTATTATTATTATTATTATTTATCCTAGGCAGGATTTCTAAGCGTAGATGAGACATTGAATACAATACACAGAAATCCTAAGTAGCAAGATATCTAATGCATGGACATATGAACCTACACAGGATCTATATTGCACAGATAGGGAATAAAAACCTAAGCATGGTTTCTACCCTTGTAATAGATAGGCATGCATAGTTACCCCTCCCGTTTCACTATCCAGCCCCAGAATTATTTACAAATTTTTACAGGCCAAGGATTATGAACTACAACCAGAAGTGAAAAAATATAAGAAGTTATTATATAGGGAGCCTTTAATTAGGCCCAAATCCTCTAAACCTCATTGCCATATGGTATTCATAGCCTTTTCACAGTCCGGGTGTGTCAAAGTTCCCTAAGGACCTCAAGGGCTCCCGGGCAGTGCTCACACCCAGACTTAGTAACCAGGAGTTAAACATGTGCAGTGTGGAAATACCAGCCTCAGTGTGTCAGAGTTTAGAGGGAACTCAAGGTCCCAAAGCAGTTCTCACACCGAGGGGGCAGAACTTAAAGGTCTAGGAATCAAGTGAAGTGCATGAGATAGATTTGAAAAGGTTTTGACACAAAACAGTACTGGATTGATTTAGTAAATAAAGAAGTTTTCTGAAAAAAAGGTTTTGATCAGTAATGAAACAACTTGAATATAATGTAAACATCTTTGGAAAGCAGCAAATAACTCGCACAGGTTCAGCACATTCAAGCATAGATTTCACTCAGGGACAATGGGGATTGGGGATACATAGAAACAGATTAGCATTAGAGAAGCATTAGGGTGTCACAGACTGGTATTGAGTCTGACCAGTCAACAACACAGTTAGTCACCAAGAATTCATGCCAAGATCTAAACGTAATCATATTCGAGGGAGTACTGGGAGAGGGTAGGACATAATTACACATAGGTTTAAGAAGCACATGGTAAGTAACATACAAGGAAATTATAGCATCATAGGGATTGCATGCTGAGGCTATAAGGGAGGAGATACCCAAAACCAAACAACATAATATGTAAAACTAGTTGCAAGTAGGAGAACATAACCATAAGTAAAAGGAAACTAGAAGCAGGATGCATCATAATAACCAGAGAAGCATGTTGTTTTGGAGACTTTAAATATAAACTGGAAACATACCAGTTGAAGACAACAAATACAGAATAAGAGGCAAGTAGAATAGCTATTCTTGGCTTCCAGCCGACTAGCAATAGCAAACAATCGAGGGAAGAATAGTAGATTGTGTGTGTGTGAGCAAGAGAGAATAGAACAAGGTCTCTGTTCGTTTTTTGTTAATGAAAGAAGTAATTCTATAGGGAGCCTTCAATTAGGCCCAAATCCTCTAAACCTCATTGCCATATGGTATTCATAGCCTTTTCACATTCCGGGTGTGTCAAAGTTCCCTAAGGACCTCAAGGGCTCCCGGGCAGTGCTCACACCCAGACTTAGTAACCAGGAGTTAAACATGTGCAGTGTGGAAATACCAGCCTTAGTGTGTCAGAGTTCAGAGGGAACTCAAGGTCCCAAAGCAGTGCTCACACTGAGGGGGCAGAACGTAAAGGTCTAGGAATCAAGTGAAGTGCATGAGATAGATTTGAAAAGGTTTTGACACAAAACAGTACTGGATTGATTTAGTAAATAGAGAAGTTTTCTGAAAAAAAGGTTTTGATCAGTAATGAAACAACTTGAATATAATGTAAACATCTTTGGAAAGCAACAAACAACTCGCACAGGTTCAGCACATTCAAGCATAGATTTCACTCAGGGACAATGGGGATCGGGGATACATAGAAATAGATTAGAATTAGAGAAGCATTAGAGTGTCACAGACTGGTATTGAGTCTGACCAGTCAACAACACAGTTAGTCACCAAGAATTCATGCCAAGATCTAAACATAATCAGATTCGAGGGAGTACTGGGAGAGGGTAGGACATAATTACACATAGGTTTAAGAAGCACATGTTAAGTAACATACAAGGAAATTATAGTATCCTAGGGATTGCATGCTGAGGCTATAAGGGAGGAGATACCCAGAACTAAACAACATAATATGTAAAACTAGTTGCAAGTAGGAGAACATAACCATAAGTAAAAGGAAACCAGAAGCAGGATGCATCATAATAACCAGAGAAACATTTTGTTTTGGAGACTTTAAATATAAACTGGAAACATACCAGTTGAAGACAGCAAATACAGAATAAGAGGCAAGTAGACTAGCTAGTCTTGGCTTCCAGCCGACTAGCAATAGCAAACAATCGAGGGAAGAATAGTAGATTGTGTGTGTGTGAGCAAGAGAGAATAGAACAAGGTTTCTGTTTGTTTTTTGTTAATGAAACAAGTTATTCTATAGGGAGCCTTCAATTAGGCCCAAATCCTCTAAACGTCATTGCCATATGGTATTCATAGCCTTTTCACAGTCCGGGTGTGTCAAAGTTCCCTAAGGACCTCAAGGGCTCCCGGGCAGTGCTCACACCCAGACTTAGTAACTAGGAGTTAAACATGTGCAGTGTGGAAATACCAGCCTCAGTGTGTCAGAGTTAGAGGGAACTCAAGGTCCCAAAGCAGTGCTCACACTGAGGGGGCAGAACGTAAATGTCTAGGAATCAAGTGAAGTGCATGAGATATATTTGAAAAGGTTTTGATACAAAATAATACTGGATTGATTTAGTAAATAAAGAAGTTTTCTGAAAAAAAGGTTTTGATCAGTAATGAAACAACTTGAATATAATGTAAACATCTTTGGAAAGCAGCAAACAACTCGCACAGGTTCAACACATTCAAGCATAGATTTCACTCAGGGACAATGGGGATCGGGGATACATAGAAACAGATTAGCATTAGAGAAGCATTAGAGTGTTACAGACTGGTATTGAGTCTGAACAGTCAACAACATAGTTAGTCACCAAGAATTCATGCCAAGATCTAAACATAATCAGATTCGAGGGAGTACTGGGAGAGGGTAGGAAATAATTACACATAGGTTTAAGAAGCACATGTTAAGTAACATACAAGGAAATTATAGTATCCTAGGGATTGCATGTTGAGGCTATAAGGGAGGAGATACCCAGAACCAAACAACATAATATGTAAAACTAGTTGCAAGTAGGAGAACATAACCATAAGTAAAAGGAAACCAGAAGCAGGATGCATCATAATAACCAGAGAAACATGTTGGTTTGGAGACTTTAAATATAAACTGGAAACATACCAGTTGAAGACAGCAAATACAGAATAAGAGGCAAGTAGAATAGCTAGTCTTGGCTTCCAGTCGACTAGAAATAGCAAACAATCGAGGAAAAAATAGTAGATTGTGTGTGTGTGAGCAAGAGAGAATAGAACAACATCTCTGTTCGTTTTTTGTTAATGAAAGAGTAGTGTATATATATAGTTTTTGAAAACCAGCAGTGAATAAGGCAGGAAATCAAAATAAACAAGTAATTAGGTACTGAGCATCAATCAGTACACAATCAGTATAGGTATCCCTTGATTGTAGGGATTGAGTTCAAATGGCTAGTAGGCAAAACAACAAATAAGGAAAGTTCCCATATGTGACATGGATATGACATATAAGGAAACGATTTCAAATCGGCACAAGCATACAATAGAGGCTAGGTTCACAGACTCTAACTAAGGGAATGAGAATCAATTAACAGCAAATAAATCATGTAACAAAGTAAAAAAATGGACTAAGGTCGGAAATTAATCAGTAAGGTCTCAAATCAAAAGGAATCAGGGATTAAAAATAATAAATTAGGAACCCTAACAAACTAAAACTACAGAGAATCAGGGATTCAAACAGGAGTAACAACAATCAAAGGAAATTAACATGAATCGAATAAATCACAGGCAAGAGGTCAGAAACCCTAATAGTAAGAGCATGTGAAACCAAGGATTCCCATGAACTTATAGGGCAAATAGCAAGAAAAACGGGACATCAAAGAAAGAACAACAGAGGGTAAAACATCATGGAATCATAAAGCTTATACATATGCAAACAATATTGAAGACAAAGTCAGGTAATAATTCGGATAAGAGAGGAAAAATCAAATAAATTACTAAAACATAGTAAAGACCCTAGGATAATGCTGAAAACATCACAGGAAAATCATTTTAAAGTGGAGTCATGAAACCCTAGTTGAAAATGAAGAGTCATCTTAGAGAAAATCAGAGAGTTTTTGAGGGAAACAATGAAATAGTTCAAAACATATATAGATCTATCATAGATCTAAAGAATCGGGAGAGTTTTAAACATTTAGGGTTTCAAAGAGAACCCAGAGAGATAAATAAAAACCTCAAACACCGTTCTTTAAACCCCAAAAGTCATAGATCTTACTCGGACGACCGGAGGTGGTCGGAGAATAGTGAGTACCGGCCCAGGAGGGTAGGAGAGTGAACCCAGATCTCTTGAAGACCTTAGGGATAGCAACACCGGTCGTAAAGGAACCATATGAGGTAGGAGGGTGGTAAGGATTCCATGGCCTCCGGTGGAGAGGTGGACGGAGAAGACGAAGGGCCTCATCGGAGGCGGAGAAAATACTGGAAGTCTCTAGAGAGTTAGAGAGATAGAGAGATAGAGAGACCGAGTGAATGAGGGGTCGGGGGGGGGATTGAGAGACCGAGTGAACAAATCCTGGCCCTTGATCAAACGTTGGGTCGAGTAGATTTAGATTTNCTAATTAAAATGGCATAAAATGTACAATTAGACTATAATTGCAAAATTATTGTAATTATAGCCAAATAATGCCAAATTGGCTAATTTGTGAAATAATTAAATCTTAATAGGATTAAAAATGATATATTGAGCTCAGAAATATTTTTAAATTACTTATAATACAATTTATGAATAATTATTGAATATAAAAATACTGAATAAATTGGAAAAGAATTTAATAAAAATATGAAAAATAACGGAAAAATATCAGTTATTATAAAGAGTGATTTTGAAGGTATATATNGTTTGAGGAAAAATTAGGTATCAACAGCTGCCCCTCTTTACCCAGGAAGGATGAAAGAGTTGTTGGGTAAAGATATGATGGCCAATTTTGACCGAGTGAAATAGTTTGGAGAGATTCCGGACGCACCCTGGTTTCTGAGTTGCCTACATATCCCTGGTTTTACAAGAGTTAGGTCGTATGTAGTTCAGGAGTCATCGGCGAAGCATACCGATGGAGCTTTTTACAAGAACAAACACAACATATAGGACTGATTGAATAAACGGCTTACGGGGTAATTAAGAGAACTGGAGCGGGATCGCTCCTGCCGGGACAGCTGTTGCTTACCTGCAAATGATTAATACAAGCATATCGTGCGTAATTTAAACATGATGCAAATTCCCGTTGGACTATGAATATTGTCTTTGGACGGTTAAGGATGACGTCGTTAGACCATGATGTCCTGGGCCATGAATTTCTTGATGCAGGATTCGCAGGACATGAAATGATGTTCTCGGGCCATGAAGATGATGCCTCCGAACCATGATGCCTTTGAATAATGATATGCAAACCGATAAAAGAGTTCCTCAGGCCATGACATGGTGTTCTCGGGCCATGAAGATGGTGCCTCCAAATGATGACGCCTTTGGATAAGTTGGCGATATTTCAGCCCATGAAGATGCAATAGTATGATGCTGACAAGACAGAGCTTAGTCTTGCGAACTAAATGGGCAGATCTTAGCCCAAAAAGAAAGCGCAGTAAATAATTCTAGAGGCATTGGTTGATTTTGAGAAGTAAATGGGAGGCATCGTTTAGCCTCGGAAGGCAGAAAGGTAGCCTTATGCAAGATGCAAATGCAGATGGAGGTAGCTTTTAACCTCGGAAGGCAGAAAGGTAGCCTTATGCAAGATGCGAATACAGATGGAGGTAGCGTTTAACCTCGGAAGACAGAAAGGTAGCCTTATGCAAGATGCAAATGCAGATGGAGGTAGCGTTTAACCTCAGAAGGCAGAAAGGTAGCCTTATGCAAGATGCGAATGCAGATGGAGGTAGCCTTTAACCTTAGAAGGCAGAAAGGTAGCCTTATGCAAGATATGAATGCAGATGGAGGTAACGTTTAACCTCGGAAGGCAGAAAGGTAGCCTTATGCAAGATTAAGAAAGGACAACAGAAATTCTTAGCTGGTGTTAAATTGCGGTAGAGCATTGTGATAATGAAGCATCATTTTTGCTGATAATAAATGTTGGCATGACGAGTTTGAGGAACAATGTTTGTCCTTTGAGCGGATAATATGTTTTGGGGCTTTTACACTTTTGTGCCTGCATCCAAAGAAAGACCGTGAGTTTTGTAAAGGGGAAAGGTTAGTTCGCATTCCTGTTGGCTCTACTTGGCTCATTTGCTTGATCATGATGATATTGTCTGTATCATTGGGGTAGCGTTCGCTAAACATGCCGCTTCAGAAAAAATAAATATGCATGATTTTGTAACAGTATAATATATAATGTAAAATAATTTTAGATGAACCGACGACATGACACGGCTCGAGACATTGCAACCTCTCCTGCTGCAGAATTTTGAGGGTCCTCCTCAAAATTCTGCCCCAGTTTGCTGGGTGGATGCCTCTAACTGCTGCTCGTGCGGCGATTGGCTGAACTTGCTTCACAATTTTGAGGGTCCTCCTTAAAATTCTGCCCCAATTGGCCGGGTGAATGCTTGTGGACTGCTGCTCGCTTCAGAATTTTGAGGGTCCTCCTCAAAATTCTGCCCCAGTTTCCAATTGCGAGGAAAAATAGATTTTTATTGAATTGCGATCGAACCCATAGGGATGCCTACGTATCCCTTCTTAAACGGGAATCAGGTCAGGTGTAGTTCAACGTACATCATTGAGAAAGCATAAAGATTACACATAGTAGCGCTTGACTGCATCTGAATTGATCTAATTCGGCCAAACTTCTCCGTCCATTTCTGTAAGTATGAGTGCTCCTCCTGTCAACACTCTATGAACCATGTACGGACCTTGCCAGTTGGGAGAGAACTTCCCCTTGGCTTCATCTTGATGCAGAAAGATTTTCTTTAATACTAGCTGCCCTGGTGTGAATCATCTCGGCTTGACTTTCTTGTTGAAGGACCTGGCCATTCTGTTCTGATATAGTTGGCCATGACATACTGCATTCATTCTGTTTCCATCTATGAGGGCTAGTTTCTCATAACGTCTCATTACCCACTCTGCATCGCTGAGCTCAGCTTCCTATATAATTCTTAGAGATAGAATCTCCACTTCGGCGGGAATAACAACCTCTGTACCATAAACTAGCATATAGGGAGTTGCCCCTGTTGATGTGCGGATAGTGGTGCGGTATCCCAATAAAGCGAATGATAACTTTTCATGCCACTGCTTGTGCCTTTCTATCATCTTCCTTAGTATATTTTTGATGTTTTGTTAGCAGCCTCTACGACTCCATTCATCTGAGGTCTGTATGATGTGGAATTTTTGTGTTTGATCTTGAGAGTTTCGCACATAGCTTTCATCAAGTCACTGTTGAGATTAGAACCATTGTCGGTGACGATTGACTCGGGAACTCCGAACCGACAAACAATGTGGTCGCGGACAAAGTAGGCCACGACTTTCTTAGTAACTGCTTTGTAGGAGGCCACTTCAACCCATTTAGTGAAGTAGTCAATGGCGACCAAAATGAACCTATGGCCATTGGAGGCGGCAGGCTCGATTGGTCCAATAACGTCCATACCCCAAGCGGCGAACGACCATGGTGAGCTGGTTGCATTGAGCTCACTTGGAGGAAAGTTTATCATATCCCCATGTATCTGGCAACGGTGACACTTCGAAACATACTGGATGCAGTATGTTTCCATAGTCATCCAAAAGTAACCAGCTCAGAGTATCTTCTTTGCTAGAAAAAAACTGTTCATATGTGGGCCACAGGTCCCAGCATGAATTTCTTCCAGCAATTTTGATGCTTCTTTTGCATCAACACACCTTAATAACCCCAAATCGGGAGTCCTCCTACACAGGATTCCTACTCTATGAAAGAAATTGTTGGAAAATCTCCGAAGTGTGCATTTCTGAGTGGAATTTGCAAGCTCGGGGTATTCTCCTTTTTCCAAGTACTCATCGATGTCATGAAACCAAGGATTTTCGTCTGCTTCTTCTTCGACATGGGCGTAGTAAGCTGGCTGATTATGGATCTTTATAGGAATAGGGTCAATGAAATTCTTTTCCGGATGCTGGATCATTGAGGACAAAGTAGCTAATTCGTCGGCGAACTCATTCTGGATTCTGGGGACATGCCGAAACTCTATCTTTGTGAACCTCTTTCTTAATTCCTGTATGTGGTGCATATACGACAATATCTTGGAATTATTTGTTGCTTATTCTCCTTGTACCTGATGTACCAATAAGTCTGAATCACCGATCACTAACAGCTCCTGGACGTTCATGTCAATGACCATATTGAGCTCTAAGATGCAGGCTTCATATTCGGCCATATTTTTAGTGCAAGGAAACCTGAGTTTGGCGGATATTGGATAATGCTGACCGGTCTCTAATACTAGGACTGCTCCAATACCGACTCCCTTGAAGTTTGCTGCTCCATCAAAGAATATCCTCTAACCATCATAGGATTCTGCAATATATTCTCCTATGAATGATACCTCTTCATCAGGAAAATATGTTTTCAGGGGTTCGCATTCTCCGTCTACGGGATTCTCAGCAAGATGGTCTGCCAGAGCTTGTCCTTTAACTGCCTTCTAAGTCATGTAAACAATGTCGAATTTGCTCAGCAGTATTTGCCACTTGGCTAGCTTGCCAGTGGGCATGGGCTTATGAAAGATGTACTTTAATGGATCCATCCTTGATATAAGATATGTTGTATAGGCACAGAAGTAATGCCTCAAATTTTGGGCGACCCAAGTTAGAGCACAACAGGTTCTCTCTAATAGAGAATACCGGGCCTCATATGGAGTGAACTTCTTGCCGAGGTAATAAATAGCTTGTTCTTTCCTTCCCGTTTCATCGTGCTTCCCTAGAACGCAGCCGAAAGCTCCATCTAACACGGCAAGATAGAGTAACAGAGTTCTTCCTGGCTCGGGCGGTACTAGGACTGGCGGTGCTGACAAATATTCCTTGATTCTGTCGAAAGCCTTTTGACAATCGTCGGTCCACTTGGTCGCAACGTCCTTCTTCAGCATCTTAAAGATTGGATCACAGATGACTGTAGACTGTGATATAAACCGTCTGATGTAATTAAGCCTCCCCAAGAAACTCATCACATCTTTCTTGTTCCTTAGTGGTGGTAGTTCTTGAATGGCTTTGAATTTTGAGGGATCCAATTCTATTCCCCGGCGGCTTACAATAAACCCCAGCAACTTCCCATCAGGAACCCCGAATGCACACTTCGCGAGGTTTAGTTTCAGATTGTATTTTCGCAATCTATTGAAGAACTTCCCCAAATTCTCCATGTGATCAGCAGCTTTCTTTGATTTGATAATGACATCATCCACGTACACCTCNCACTCCCCACGGCTTGATGAACGCTATTTTCTCAACATCTTCCTCATCCATCCAAATCTGGTGATAACCATCGAAGCAATCCACGAAGGACTGCAATTCATGCTTGGCGCAGTTGTCAATCAGAATGTGTATATTTGGTAAGGGAAATTCGTCTTTCGGACTGGCCCGATTGAGATCCCGGTAGTCGACGCAGAATCTGACCTTCCCGTCCTTCTTTGGCACAGGTACAATGTTGGCTAACCATGTCGGGTACTCCACTACCCGGAGAACTTTGGCATTGATCTGCTTGGTAACTTCTTCTTTGATTTTCAAACTCATGTCAGGTTTAAACTTTCTGAGCTTTTGTTTCACCAGTGGACACGTTGGATTGGTTGGCAGTTTGTGAGCCACAATAGACGTACTTAGACCAATCATGTCATCATACGACCATGAAAATACATCCTCATACTCTTTTAGAAACTCGGTGTATTCTTTCTTTTCTGATGGTGACAAATGAATGTTGATGCGAGTCTCCTTGACGATTCTGAATCTCCTAGGTTGATAACTTTGGTCTCATCCAGGTTGGACTTAAGTCTGTTCTCAAAGTTCTCAACTTCTTTGACAATCTCGGCAGGTGTGTCGTCTTCATCTGAATCAATGTTCGTTTGCCGCGTTGTCTCATTGCATGTCACAGTCATCGGTTCATCAACACAAGTAATAGTAATGCTGTATAAATAAAGTAATGATAGAAAACAATAGAAACAAATATCGGATTCGTAAGAGAAATTTAGAAGATGCTTTGATGAATTGAATAACTGTTTTGAACATTGAAGATCTTATTGCAGAAATTGAAAAATACAGGAAAAGGAAAATCATTTAGTAAATAAAACAGTAAATAATGCTTGTTTTAGCGTTGCTACCCCGAGGCTCGTTGGGCTTTGGTCGTCTTGANAGAAAGTGGTACCATGTTTCTTGAGTCTTATGGGCTTTGTGATCCCTTAGAGATTCATACCGAGCCCTTTGCCTGGCTCATATCCTCTCCAGTTCAGGATGCTTTCAATCTTGCTATTCCACCACTTGTCTTTGTCGATAGCATTGACACGCTCAATGTGGTGGTAAGTTCCCCCACCTATCTTCCTTTTTCTGTCAATCACCGAAATAGTTTGACGACTATAAATGGAGTTACTACCATCACCATGAATAATCACCTCTTGGTGGTTCCACTCGAATTTTATCGCTTGATGTAGCGTTGACGCTACGGCCCCAGCAGCATGAATCCAGGGTCGTCCCAACAATAGGTTGTAGGATGTTGGCATATCTATCACCTGGAAATCCACTTCAAACCAAGTTGGTTCCATTTGTAGACATAGACTGATCTCTCCCATAGTGGACCTCTAAGAACCGTCGAAGGCTTTCACATTGATCTCTCCATCCCTTATCTCATGTAGCCCTTTACCAACTTCTTGAGTGTTATCAACGGACAGATGTTAAGACTGGAACCTCCATCGATCAAGATCCTTGTGATGAAATGATCTTCGCACTGTACGGTGATGTGCAGCGCTTTGTTGTGCCCCAATCCTTCAGGTGGTCGCTCGTCCTCATGAAAAGTGATTTTGTGACTTTCCAGTATATGGCCTACCATATTGGCCATTTCCCCGCTAGTGATGTTGTTTGGCACATATGCTTCACTCAACACTTTCAACAAAGCATTTATGTGTGTTTCAGAATTCTATAGCAAAGAGAGGATGGATATCTGTGCCGGTGTCTTGTTCAGCTGGTCGATGACTGAATACTCCTTAGCCTGTAGCTTTATCCAAAGGTCATCGGTACCTATTTCGATAAGAGGAGGCCGGTTGGCAGTCTGCTTGCTTGATTCGGCCAGATGCTCAGGGGTGTAGACCCTACTAGTTCTCGTCATACCCTGTGCTACGACAGCCTCCTCAGACCTGACCTTGACTTTACTTCTCGCCTCGGCTATATAGTCCCAAGGGATAGCATTTGAATAGAAGGGTGGCGTGGTTGACATTGCCACCAGAATTGGTACGGCCATCCTTACTTCAAACGGAATGTGTGTTCGGGGTGGCAAGACTGCGACCTCGAATGGTGCCGGTGCATTTGCTAGAGATACAAAGTCAACTTCAATTGGAATTGGTGACTTTGCAGGTGGCGCTGCTTAAAACTCAAGTGGTATAGACATATTTACCTCAGCGTCCTCAGATGGTTGAATCTGGACTATGATCGGTTTGAGAGTGACTGCAGGTTTCTTTGGGTCATCGCCTTCTGCGATCAACCCGATTGATCCCTCGGGATTCCAATCATCTTCTATTTCAATCATATGGATACCTCCACCCTTATGGTCTGACAAAGGATTGTTGCGGACGTTTGGATCGGGGTCTTTTGCCAAAGTAATCTTGTTGTCAATGCGAGCCTGCACTTTGTCCTTCAGAGAGTGGCATTCTTCAATGGCATGTCCTTTCATGTCAGAATGGTATGCACAGGATTTGTTTGGGTTAACCCATTGAGAAGGGTTCTCAGGGGTGGTATCATGGATAAGTGTGACATAACCAGCAGCTTTGAGCTTCTCATACACCTGGTCAATGGGCTCGGCTATCGCGGTGTATTGCTTTGGAGGACGGCGATCAAAATTGGGACGAGGTCTAGGGAAATTTTGGCGTGCAGGGGGTGATTGGTAATGGGATGGCTGGGAATTATAAGTTTGGTAGACAGGAGCAGGTTGTGAGTATCTGGGCGAAGAAGGTTGATATGTGGGTGGTGGAGATTAGTAGGTGGGCGGTGGAGCTTGCTAGGGAGGTGGTGGAACTTGGTAAGAAGGTGGTGGAGCTTGGTAGTTCGGTGATGGTGCTTGGTAGGAAGGTGGTGGAGCTTGGTATGTGAGTGGAGGTGTTGGATAAGCTTGGTATTTGAGTGGGAACTTGGCTCTTTGTGAAATCATTACGGCTCCCACGTCTCTCCTCTTAGACACACCACCGCACTGTAAAGCCTTGTTAGTGGCTCGCAAGGATTCAAAATTTGTAACCACACCGCTTTTAATACCTTCTTCAATCCGCTCACCCAATTTGATGATGTCGGAGAACTTATGGTCTTCAACCATCATTACCGTTCATAATACTGCGGGTCCTAAGACCGGACAAAGAACGCGTTCATCTGCTCTTCCTCTAGAGCATGTCTGACTTTAGCGTCTTCGGACCTCCAGCGAGTAGCATACTCGCAAAATGTTTCTGTGGGTTTCTTCTTCAAATTTTGAATGTAGAACACATTTGGTGCGTTCTCTGTGTTGAATCTAAACCTGTCCATAAAGTTAGACGCCATGCTTACCCAATTTGACCATTTCTTGGGGTCCTGGCTGATGTACCAAGACAGTGCGTCTCCCTTCTAACAGCTTCATACGGATTCTTTCATTCTTCCCAACGCCAACCAACTTGTCACAATAGGTCCTCAGATGGACTCCCGGATCACCAGTACCGTCAAACATTTCGAACTTTGGAGGTTTGTACCCCTCGACCAGTTCGACATCAGGTTGTATACAAAGGTCTTCATAATTCAACCCTTCAATTCCCTTGGTTTCTTCAACACTCTGGACTCGGCTGGTCAATTTCTTAAGCTCCTCGACCAGGTTCCTGATAAGTAAGTCTTTTTCCGTCAAACTCGGATGCCTGTGAGATAGGCGGAGAGGAGTGGGTCACGTTTTCCACATAGATGGGATTGTTATAGGTGTGGAAATGGTCTTTTGTGGGGGTTTTGAGGTTCTGGGATGAGTAGTGGAGTGTTATTTGAGGTGTGGCAAGAATTGCACTGCGTCGGGAGATTTGGTTCTTTAAGGGAGTGGCGTGATGGTGAGGTGCGGGATGATTTTGTTGTCTTTGGATATTTTGTGGAGGTGCGAGGTTTTGAGCATTTGGAAGGTTGACGTCGGGGACGTTGAGGGAAAATGACAGGTTGGTCATATTCCGGACTTGATCGAGTTCTTCCTGAAACTTCAGCAATTTCTGTTCAAGTGGTGACATGCTATGCAGGACCTGAATACCTCAGCCATCAGTAGCCTCTACCCGTTCAATCGTATTCTCCTTTCTGGTGCCTCTGAACTCTTCCATCTTACTTTTGCCTTTGTCTTTTCCCTTAGGAGGACTAGGGGGATGAGTAGGTGGAGGGCCCTTAGATCTTGTGTGATAGAATGATGATGCTAGAATGCACGAACTAACCTTTAGGGAGGGGAGTAAGAAAAAAAAATAAAAACAAAAGGTAACCAAGTCAGTGAGGATTATGAAAAGAATATTGTGATATTTAAACACATAATACGGAAATGTAAAGCACGTCCTAAGTTGGGAACCTCTTTGTGCCCGAGGTAGGCCTAGCGAAAAATTGATTTGGAGAACTTAAAGTGCTATATGCCTCATTTTTTGATAAAAAAATAGACAAATCCCAAAACGATAGATGAAAAATAAAAGTCACTAATGGCCATTGGCCTTATTAGATTGATAGAAAAAATAAACACACTCCTATCTACTTGGTCCCAGAAGGACCTTCCCCAGACTCGGCATTCTTGCTTTCTTTGTACAGTTTTCCCAGCTCGCGAAGTTGCAGCAACAAGTAGGTTCTGGCTAGATATCCTCCTGTAGCTCCCTCAGCCTTTTGACAATCCTCGACTCTTTTGATGAACTTTTCTTCCTGCTCGACTATACCTCGTTCCAAGTACCCCATCCTCTTGTTGGCGCTGATAGCCATGTCCTTCCATTCCTCGATCAATTTCTTGTTGGACTCATGTATATTGTAGTGGTCATCCTCATATTCCCGTATCCTTTTGTGCAGTTGGTTGTATTTGACTTGTGCCTCGGCCCTTTCATCTATAAGCTTGTGACCTCGGACGTACCCCGGCTTGCTCTGGCCACCCAAATCCTCTTCTAACCAACCAAGATAGAAATGGGTACAACCAGCATGGTACCTATCTGTCTCGATGGTGTCTTTCTCAAATATAATTTTGTAGTGCCACAGGTGCTGAGCTTGGCACTCGTGAGGACTGTCATTATTTTGAAAGTCAACTCGAAGATGGCTCGTCTTCTCGACCCTAAGGATGACTTGCTTCCTACCTGCTTGCCTCATAACTCGAAGAGGGACGTAAGGGTATGTCTCCCTTAGACCAATCAGTATCAGAAATGATGCGTCTCGGGATCGAATGATGAACTCATACGTCGGAAACCATTCAAACATCCATTGAACCTGCTCTTCAGTCAAGTTATGAAAAAGCTCAACCCATCCCTCGGCATTTTCAGGCTGAGCGAACATGTCGGGGATATAATTCATTCGCTTTGGGTGATGGAAAGCGATGTGGTCATCCCACATTCTACGGTGAATGTCTTGTCGGTATTTGCCTCTTTGGAGATGTTCCATGAGCTAGACTTGAAGTAATAAATTGCAACCTTCGAAATGCTTTGCTCCTTGTTGACACCTTTCTAAGGACCGACATATGTCTGCAACGATCATGGGCATAATGCTAAAGTCTTAACCATTTACCCCTTACATTATGGTCTTAGTTACCATGGCTAGCCTGGTATGGATCCTTTCCTTCTTCATCGGGAACACGATCAAACCCAAAAATCAAACCATAAACACGAACACTCGGCGATGGACGTGTCCCAGAGAGGTGATAGCAAACTCATCATGGTAGGTACGGTATGATTTGCTGTAGCCATACCTTTCGTACAAGTAGTCAAAAGGAATGTACGAATCCTCCAAACATACCAATTCTGCATCCTTTTTCAGTCCCATCATTTTGAGGAAACTTTTGCATGTGCGGTTCTCAGGCATCAACAACCCTGGAGTTTCCCATACTAGGTTAGCCATCCCTCCTATCTCTTCTATCAAAGGCGTCATTTCGATGTTCCCAAAGCGGAACACGGACCTTTCACGATCCCAGTACAGGGTAGAACCCTCTATTATCATTTTGTTAGGCTGGATTTCCAGGAGAGATGGTAGGTTACCCAAGTGTTTCCTGACGATAGCTTTGTCGCTAAAGTGTAGATCCTCCTACCAACTCAACAGTCTTGGGTGGATATTGGAGGTCATGCCGAATCTGGGGACTTCGTGCCTCATTTTTCTGCAAAGAAAATAAAGTTAGGCCCTTACCCCCACCGGACTCGAATATTTATCGTCAATAATTAGCAGGAAGCATTTAGTTCTCCAAATAAATGCACAGAACGTGAGGGCATCCGTTTGGGTTTAGGGAAACCCGGTGGACTTTTGGATAAGGCTATCTTAAAAGCTATCGTGCGGAAGACACTTTACATGGACTAGGTTTGACCATGATGCATGCAACAATGCAACAGAGTAAGGTTTCTATGGGGGTTTTAGAACGGTACCCTTGAGTGGACAACTCAAGGGGGAAAGGCACAGAACCGTCGATTGCATCGCTGATCGACTAGTTTTACCGCAAATAAACCTTTTCGAATTTAGTGGATAATAATATAGGAAGAGCGCAACCACTCATCAACCGTTGCTATAGTATTTTGTTTGGCACGAGTGGAGTATGAATGTTGAGCATTATTATTCAATAATAAGTATTAAAACAAGTTGTCACGTATTTGCACGTTAAAGAAAGCGGTAAAAACAACAGTAATGATTTAAAGCAGTTACAAAAGAAAACAAAGAGACATGTCAGTTTCGTCTTTGAAGAAAAGTAAATACCTGAAGTAAACAATTAATTGCATGTAAAGGTAATAGGAAAGGGTGTAGGTATTTAAAAATAAAGGCACAAATTCACGAAACAATTTGAAATGGTAAAAGCCTGGATATCCCCATCAGAGTCTCCATGCTGTCGCGCCCCCCTTTTTTCCTCGAGCGCTCCTTTCGGGGCCCGGTTGAAAGGGGTTTTTGACATGGGTTGAGACAACTCGTTCCTTTTGGGAAAGGAATTTGCATATTTTGAAGATTCGCCACCTAACGATTTTAACGGTGCGTTAGGGCACCTAAAGGGTTCAATCACAACTACATTACTAACCAGAGATTGGGTAAGGGCTTGAAATTATCCTAAGGGGAAGGTGTTAGGCACCCCTCAGGATCCACAAGTGCGGTTCCCGGCCAAATGGTTTCTGTGAATTAGTACAATTAGCAAATAACAAGTAAAGGCTCAAATAAGAGGGGATTTAAGTCTTAAGCATGCAGATGTTTGAAAATAGTAAAGGAGATTAGAGTTTGAAAGGATTACGAGCTAAGCATATAAAAAGTATCCTAGGTTTATAATAATATGGATCACATCAATGCAATACCCGGTAATTACTCCTCGAAGAGGGGCTACACGTGGTATTAGTGCACCGGTCATCATATCCATATTCTACCCTTTCCCACCCCGTGAAAGTAACTAAATCGAGTGTTGGTCTCGACCCCTATTGCTTGCTGTTACTCGTCCCTTCCTATCAGACCCGGAGGAAATTAGGACTCCTATCCTAAAGGAGGTGCTAGGTAGACCCTCAGGTTTTAAAGGTGAAAATGCTAAGGAGACATATAATAAACAAGTAGGACTGCAGATAAGGGGTAGCACATAAACAAAAAAAGGGCTCAAAGACCTCCACAAACAGTGCACATAAACATCATGTCTCATACACAATTAAGGTCACGATTCAGATCCTACGCATGATGTTTAAGTGATAATAACAAAGACATATTTATTGCATAACTCAGAGAGGAAGTCTTAATCAGGCTTGCCTACTGGTTTTAAGCATGCTGACAGTTGAACACTAATCACAAAGGACAGTTCTATTTTTTTTTAAAGATAATTACCTAAGACTTGCCTAGGTGTAAGATAACATGCAATAATTATTCAGATAGTTTATAGCTAATAACATGCAATTCTAGGTGTTGAAGATGTGCAAGGACTAATTACCAGTTGTTTAGAACAGGGGACTGTTTTAGACATCTGTATTTAGACTAAGTGCAGCTAAATGAATACGATCCTATAACATGATGTCTAATGCAGCATGATGCATAGCAACCTAAACAGGATTTCTAAATGCACATAAAATCACAACATTATGCACCGTTCAGGAATAGCAAGAGTACAACTTGTTCATGTTACTTACCTAGAAATAGGATCTCTAAGTGCGCAGGCGTGGTGAGACATGATTGCAGTTTATTTATCCTAGGACAAGACTTCTAATGAAGTTTCAGAACATGTTTACAGGGACAGAATCACGTAATAGCAGTTTATTTTATTGTATTTATCCTATAGGCATGATTTCTAAGCGTAGATGAGATGTTGAATACAATACACAGAAATCCTAAGTAGCATGATATATAATGCATGGACATATGAACCTACACAGGATCTCTATTGCACAGATAGGGAATAAAAACCTAAGCATGGTTTCTACCCTTGTAATAGCTAGGCATGCATAGTTACTCCTCCCGTTTCACTATCCAGCCCCAGAATTATTTACAAATTATTACAGGCTAAGGATTATGAATTACACAACCAGAAGTGAAAAAAAATAAGAAGTTATCCTATAAGGAGCCTTTAATTAGGCCCAAATCCTCTAAACCTCATTGCCATATGGTATTCATAGCCTTTTCACAGTCCGGGTGTGTCAAAGTTCCCTAAGGACCTCAAGGGCTCCCGGGCAGTGCTCACACCCAGACTTAGTAACCAGGAGTTAAACATGTGCAGTGTGGAAATACCAACCTCAATGTGTCAAAGTTCAGAGGGAACTCAAGGTCCCAAAGCAGTGCTCACACCGAGGGGGCAGAACTTAAAGGTCTAGGAATCAAGTGAAGTGCAGAAGATAGATTTGAAAAGGTTTTGACACAAAACAGTACTGGATTGATTCAGTAAATAAAGAGGTTTTCTGAAAAAAAGGTTTTGATCAGAAATGAAACAACTTGAATATAATGTAAACATCTTTGGAAAGCAGCAAACAACTCGCACAGGTTCAGCACATTCAAGCATAGATTTCACTCAGGGACAATGGGGATTGGGGACACATAGGAACATATTAGCATTAGAGAAGTATTAGAGTGTCACAGACTGGTATTGAGTCTGACCAGTCAACAACATAGTTAGTCACCAAGAATTCATGCCAAGATCTAAACATACTCAGATTCGAGGGAGTACTGGGAGAGGGTAGGACATAATTACACATAGGTTTAAGAAGCACATGTTAAGTAACATACAATGAAAATATAGTATCCTAGGGATTGGATGCTGAGGCTATAAGGGAGGAGATACCTAGAACCAAACAACATAATATGTGAAACTAGTTGCAAGTAGGACCATATAACCATAAGTAAAAGGAAACCAGAAGCAGGATGCATCGTAATAACTAGAGAAACATGTTGTTTTGGAGACTTTAAATATAAACTGGAAACATACCAGTTGAAGACAGAAAATACAAAATAAGAGGCACGTAGAATAGCTAGTCTTGGCTTCCAGCCGACTAGCAATAGCAAACAATCGAGGGAAGAATAGTAGATTGTGTGTGTGTGAGCAAGAGAGAATAGAACAAGGTCTCTGTTTGTTTTTTGTTAATGAAAGAGTTGTGTGTATATATAGTTTTTGAAAACCAGTAGTGAATAAGGCAGGAAATCAAAATAAACCAGTAATTAGGGACTGAGCATCAGTCAGCACACAATCAGTATAGGTATCCCTTAATTGAAGGGATTGAGTTCAAACGGCTTGCAGGCAAAACAACAAATAAGGAAAGTTCCCATATGTGACATGCATATGACATATAAGGAAACAATTTCAAATCAGTACAAGCATACAATAGAGGCTAGGTTCACAGACTCTAATTAAGGGAATGAGAATCAATTAACAGCAAATAAATCATGTAACAAGGTAAAAAAATGGACTAAGGTCGGAAATTAATCAGTAAGGTCTCAAATCACAAGGAATCAGGGATTAAAAATAATAAATCAGGAACCCTAACAAACTAAAACTACAGAGAATCAGGGATTCAAACATGAGTAACATCAATCAAAGGAAATTAACATGAATCGAATAAATCACAAGCAAGAGGTCAGAAACCCTAATAGTAAGAGCATGTGAAATCAAGGATTCCCATGAACTTATAGGGCAAACAACAAGCGGGACAGCACGGAAATAACAACAGAGGGTAAAACATCATGGAATCATAAAGCTCATACATATGCAAACAATATTGAAGAAAAAGTCAGGTAATAATTCGGGTAAGAGAGTAAAAATCAAATAAATTACTAAAACATAGTGGCTGCACAAAACACATGACCGGTAACAAGGACCAGTTCCTTTCACTTGAGGACCTCAAAGGAGGAAATTTATCCTTTAGAAATAGAAAGAAAGGTGAAATCATTGGGGTTGGTAAGGTAGGTAAGGATGAAACTCGTTCCATTGAGAATGTCTACCTAATAGATGGCTTGAAATATAGCCTAATCAGTGTGTCACAACTGTATGACAGAGGTAACTTGGTAGCATTCACCTCTACAAAATGTTTTGTAATAAATCTTATCACTGACAAGATTGTTTTGCAGGGAAAAAGAGTGAACAATATATACATCATATGTCTGTCCACACTTTCAGAAAATGAATTAACATGCTTAAGTGTACTTGACAGTGATCCCCTCCTTTGGCATAAGAGACTTGGACATGAAAGTCTGAGTCAACTTAACAAACTAGTCTCCAAGGACTTAGTGATAGGTCTGCCTAACATTAAGTTCAAGAAAGACAAAGTCTGTAAGGCTTGTGCAAGGGGGAAGCAGGTAAGATCCTCTTTCAAAAGCAAGAAGTAGTAAGTACCACCAGATCGATGGAACTGGTCCATATGGATCTCTATGGTCCTATGAAAACCTTAAGCAGAGGTGGTAAGAGATATGTAATGGTGCTTGTTGATGACTATTCTAGATTTACCTGGACATTGTTTCTAACATCTAAAAATGAGGCATTCGACATGTTTACTTCCTTTGTTAGAAAAATTCAAAAACAATTAGGAAATAAACTTGCATCAATTAGGTCTGATCATGGCACTGAATTTGAAAATGCTAAATTTGCTGAATTTTGTGATGAGCACGACATAGATCACACCGTTTCTGCTCCTAGAACTCCACAAAAAAATGGAGTAGGTGAAAGAAATAATAGGACACTTGAAGATATGGCTAGGACTATGTTTCTTTCTAGTAAAGTACCTCATAGCTTCTGGGCAGAAGCCATTAATACTGCATGCTATATCATAAACAGGTGCATGACTAGACCACTTGTAGAGAAGACTCCCTATGAGTTACTTAAAGGGAGAAAGACTAATATATCCCACCTTAGGGCTTTTGGTTGCAAGTGCTTTGTGCACAACAATGGTAAAGACTCCCTAGGTAAGTTTGATCCCATAAGTGATGAGGGAGTATTCTTGGGATATTCTTCACATAGTAAGGCTTATAAAGTATATAACAAAAGAACTATGTGTTTTGAAGAAAGTGTGCATGTAGTTTTTGATGAAACTAACATTCTTTCTGAAAGACAGGAATAAGAGAATGAAGAAATTGGGCTGGTCAGAAACTCATACCAAACTAGAGCAACACTGGATGAAGGAACTGGTGATAGAACAGGTTCATCTTTCCCGGGCAACATGACAGGGGGAACTGAACAACAAACTAATTTCCAAACCTCATTGGAACCTGTACCTGATCCTGTTTCACAGCAACAAGGCACTGAAGGAACTTCAATGAGTAACCAGTTGGTTGTGAAACCATACATATATCAAAGTTCTCACCCTATTGTGAACATTATCACCGATCCAACCTCTGGAATCAAAACCAGATCATTCTTGAAAAATCTTTGTGCTTTTGATGCTTTTCTATCTCTTATTGAACCTAAAAATGTTGCTGAGGCTTTGCAGGATGGAGACTGGGTAAATGCAATGCAAGATGAACTCAACCAATTTGAAAGAAGTCAAGTTTGGCATCTGGTACCAAGACCCTTGGATAGATCAGTAATTGGCACAAAATGGGTCTTCAGAAATAAACTTGATGAAGATGGAACAGTTACAAGAAGCAAGGCAAGATTGGTGGTTCAAGGATACAGTCAGGAGGAAGGCATAGACTATGATGAAACCTTTTCTCCAGTAGCAAGGCTGGAAGCAATAAGACTCCTCATAGCCTTTGATGCTTACATGGAATTCACCCTCCACCATATGGATGTCAAGAGTGACTTCCTAAATGGCTATCTAAAGGAAGAAGTGTTTGTCAAGAAACCTCCGGGGTTTGAGAACAAGGAGAATCCCGACCATGTGTACACACTTGACAAATAACTATATGGACTCAAGCAAGATCCCAGAGCATGGTATGAAAGGTTATCAAAATTCTTGCTTGAGCATGACTACAAGAGAGGTAAAATTGATAGTACTTTATTCTTAAAAGAAAAGGGTAAAGATCTCTTAGTAGTTCAGATATATGTAGATGACATAATCATTGGAGCAACCACTGAAAAGCTAAGTAAAGAATTTGCTAAACTAATGAGGAGTGAATTTGAAATGAGCATGATGGGCGAGCTTAATTTCTTTTTAGGCTTACAAATTAAACAAAATTCAAATGGAACTATGATCCATCAGCAAAAGTATGTGAAAGAGTTTCTTAAAAGGTTTAAAATGGAAGATAAAATAAATCGACACTCCTATTGCAACAGCCACAAAAGTAGATGTAGATGAACCTGGTTTATCTGTTGATCAAAAGTTGTATAGGGGAATAATTGGTTCATTGTTGTATCTCACTGCTAGTAGACCTGACATTATTTTTAGTATAGGACTTTATGCAAGATCAGGCTAATCCAAAAGAATCCCACCTAACTGCAGTAAAGAGAATCTTGAGATACTTAAAAGGCACCACTGATCTATGTCTTTGGTATCCAAAATGTAGTAACTTTAACCTTGTGGGATATGCTAATGCTGACTATGCAGGTTTTCTAGTAGATAGAAAGGGCACCTCAGGTATGGAACATTTTCTGGGCTCATGTCTTGTGTATTGGGCCACTAAAAAGCAGAATTCTATAGCTCTATCTACTGCTGAGGCTTAGTATGTGGCTGTAGCTTCATGTTGTGCTCCACTATTGTGGATTAAGCAACAACTGCTAGATTTTGGAATCGATGTTGGATGCATCCCCATCTTCTGTGATAACACCAGTGCTATAAGTATGACGAAGAACCCCGTTCATTATAAAAGGACTAAGCACATAGATGTTAGACATCCTTTTTAAGGGATAATTATGAGAAATGATTGATCTCTATTGAATTTTGTGCTATTGATAAACAAATTGTTGACATATTTACAAAAACACTAAGTAGAGAGAATTTTGAAAGGAACAAGTTAGAGTTAGGGATGATTAAGATCACCTAATTGAACCAGTTCGTAATGTACATGAAAAAAAACTGAATTTTTTTTTTGGCTAGAAATTCTGAAATTTGTGTAAATAATCAGTTTAATCATTGCTCAGTCTCATGCAGTAAATAACATACTCTATTGCCATGTTTTGAAATGACTCATTGGTTACTAATGATGTTTTTCTTATTGTTGAAAGTTGAGGCTTGATCAAGAGGTAGCTTAGATGATGAACCTGGTTCATCTGAAAGGCGAGGTATGTGTTCTCCACCATACACATTTTGAAATTTTAATAGTTATTCATGAGCAGAACTCTACCTAAAACTAGATCTTTTCAAAATCTAGTCTTTATCCTAATTTTGAACCAGTTCTGTCACCTCTTAGAATCCCATCAAATTAAAAGCCTAGAAAGTAGGGGAGCCGTAACCGTCATCTACAACTGACACTTACAGAAGTGACTAGACTTCTTTTTTACCCAAATTACTCCTGTTATATATTAATTACCCATCCCCTTTAGAACCCCATCATCATCGCTTCTCTAAGTCATCATTCACTTAGCCATAACCGTCGAAACCCTTCCATCTCTCTGCTCCAAAACCCTGATTCTAACCCTTCCTTCTTCCTCAACTCAAAATATTCTTCTTCTTCTATCTTAAATCAAAATGACTAATCCTTCGGACAACCCTGGTTCTCCACCACATGTTACTCCATCTTCGACCTCTTCCACACCTCCACCACCTAGTCCTACTCCGTCTCAATACAGTTCCACTATTCCTCAACCTAGCCTTAGTCTGGAACCCAGAAAAAGACGGGTTAAAATGCTCGCCAGGAAACAGTGGCTATAGGTTCTCTCGCCAGAAAATTGAATGCCAAATTACAAGCTAGTCAGGTTCAAGAATCATACAATTCCAGTGATTCGTTCAAATCAGCTACTGAGGAAGTAGGAGGATCATTTGATTCTAAACAGGTATCATCTGTACCAAATATCGCTTCTAAGAATGTGTCTGAAATGGCGGAGAACTTAGAAAACAGGCTTGTGTTGGTTGGGTCTGTGAAAAATGTGGAGTTTCCAGAAGTAAGACGAAGAGGTGGTAAAAACAAAATTTGGGAAGAAATTACTAGATTGTCTATTTGTGGTACTGAAAAAGTAGTAATAGAAGAGGGAGCCAAGGAATCAGGGGGAAATCAATCAAGTGAAGCGGCTGAGGGATTAGTAAATTTAGGAAAATCTACAGATGAACCTGGTTCATCCATTGAGGAGACATTAGCAGAACTTATGAAGAAGTTAGGAGAGAGTTATAAACCAAAGAAGAAAAGGACTCAAATAACTAAGGGGTATGAACCTGCAGGAGCAAGTAAGAAGAGAAAATTCACTCCATCTGCTGGTTCTGAAAATCCTCTTCCAAGAGGAAGAACCACAAGAAGTGCACTTAGGAAGAGTGAGGAGGAATTACAAAAGGCTTTGAAGGAAAGTAAGAGAAAGAGAGCTGAAAAGGGAAATGAAAGAATTGTTGAGCCTGTACAAGCTATTGAGATTGAGGAGATGGACCCGGTCCTTCAAGATGATCAAAGGGCAGAAGTTGAGGTGCAGACCCCCAAACCAAAGAAAGCCAAGACTTCTTCAAAGAAGTCTGCGTCTGTGTATGCTACACCCTCAACTGTAGCCAAGAGAACTAGGTCGATAGTAAAGTCAAAGAAAGTTCAAATTGATGAAGATGAAGATTGGAGTGCTGATGAAAAATATGAGACTACTGGAGAGAAGGACAATTTGACTAAGTTTGGGAAGCGCACCATTTTGAAGGGGAGATTGCTGAAAGATTTGGAGGAATCTAAAATGGTCTATCTGATGGATAAGCTGGAGATGCAGGGCTGGAAGGACATGGTCCTTAAGCTAGATGGGAGGTTGGCTAGAAGTGAGATAGTCAAGTTCATGGCCAATGCTGAAGTCAAGAGCGGTAGAGTCTCTAGCCAAGTGAAGGGGACCAAAATTTCAATTGATGCCATAGAATTGGGAGAAGTGCTTGGGATCCCGTCCGATGGCCTAGCTTGGAGATGGCCTAGCTTTGGATGCTCTTCCCACTACTTTAAAAATCACCAGAAGGTTCTGTGACAATGAAGAGGAGGTTGAACCAAGGTTGGTCTACAAAAGTGAAATGATGCCTCCTCACAAGGTGGTGTTTGAGTTCATAAACAAGTGTCTACTGCCGAGGCAGGAGAGAAGGCACATAGAAAATTATATGGACTTAGTTCTCATGGAGTGCCTAGATAGTGGAAAGCAGATCAACTAGCCTTACTTCATCACCAAGCTCCTGGACAGGGTGGTAAACGGTTCCAAGGCTCATTCCATTCCTTTTGTCTTCATCCTCACAACTGTACTTGCTCACTATAAGGTGCCTCTGAAGAAGGCAGAAATGGCTACATTCAAGGTCACTTTGGCAAAAACACTCTTCTGTCCTGCGACTATGCTGTCAATGTTCCTGAAAATGAACATGGTTCATCCAGGAAGACTCCGGTGAATAGAAAAGTCAGAGCACTTGTGCAGGAGGGTGGGCTAAAGATGCAGAAATTCTTAGGCTGAAGAATCGCCTGGATGAGGTTGAGCATGAGAGGGATGCTCTCAGAACTGAGCTTGCCAAAGAAAAGGAGAAGAATGATGGAATTCTTAGTGACATGTTATCTCTTCTCCAAGCTAAAAATCCAGCCTCCACCCTTTCCCAGCCTTAGTAATCCAGCCTGTCTTCGACTTTCAGTGACCCATATTAGGGATTTTTTTGCTTCTTTTGCTCATGTTGTTAACTATTTTCATTTCTTATTGTGGATTGTGGTGACCTATGCTTCTATCAATGAATCTGGCTACTTTTGCTCTTTATCTTGTTTTAATTTCTTTGATAGATTGCATTCTTAGTTTACTTTTGATAATTAATCCATGATTGCACTTGCAGTTGCCCCAGTGGCCATGAGTAATTCTTAAAAATCTGGGACTTTCATAATTTTGCAACTTTTCGATGATGCCAAAAGGGGAAAAAATGGTTATGTGCTATTTTGAACATGTGATATTTATAACCTAATGAACCTGGTTCTTTATGATAAATGCTTAATACTCCAAAAAGTGTCAATGTTGGATTAAGTTGCCTAAGCACAGAGTTTGTCATCATCAAAAAGGGGGAATTTGTTAGCCCAAGAAACTGAATGGTTTTGAAGATTTACAAAGAAACTCAAAGTTGAACCAGGTCCATCACTGGAGACATAGACAGGAAGAGTTAAAGGCACATGAAGTGCACATGCAGGAGATAAACGAAATCTGCAATTTAAAGAGATATCTCTTGATCGAAAAGATTGCAAAATGATAAGGAGAATGACTCCTTATTCAGTAAGAACAGAATCAAGATAAGAAAGGATTTAAGAAGTTGAAATTAACTAGAACTCTTCCATCAAGGAAGAGTAGCATCAGAATTCTAGTAAATCTCTTGTTTGCTAATCCTATATATTGTTCAGTGTTCTTATTGTATAGGTACGCACAAAAGCAGAAGCAAAGCAAGAATTGAGAGCAAAATTAGCAAGGCAATTTTGCAAGCAGTTCGTGTGAGATTCAAGTATGCGACTCTGAAGCTACTTGGACCAGCTAGAAGAACCAGTTCCAACTGATGTCTTTTATTCTAATCTACTTGTAGTAGGTATTTCGATTTGTACCTTTCAGCTTTATTTAGAAGCATTTGTAACTCAAGTTATAGTTAACTTGGAGTTGTCGCAAATAGCTAGAGGCTAGTTTACCACAAAGGGAATATAGTTAATCCTAGGTTTACAAAGAGTTTTGTAAATACAGTTTTTGGCTCAGTGATTTTAGTGGAGAGTTTGGGAAAATCCTACTGGAAAGTAGGTCGTGNCATGAAGAAAAATGATCCGAAATCACATCTGAAACACGCCCGGGTCCCTCGGGACTCCGTCCAAACATACCAACAAGTTTCATATCATAATACAGACCTACTCGAGGCCTCAAAACACACATAAACATATCAAAACAACGAATCACACCTCAAATCAAAATCTATGAACTTTGAACTTTAAATTTCCAAAACTCGCGCCGAAACATACAAAATCATCCCGGAATAAACCCAAAGTTTACACACAAGTCCCAAATGACATGAAGAAGCTATTCAAATTCCCGGAACCACAATCCGAATCCGATATCCTCAAAGTCAACTTCCGGTCAACCTTATGAACTTTCCAAACTTTCAATCTTTTTTCAATTTTTGCCAACTTGTGCCGAAACATTCTAGAACATCCAAATGCAAATCCGGACATACGTCCGAGTCCAAGATCACCATACGGACCTAACGGAACTATCAGAAATCCAATCCGAGGTCAAATACTAAAAAGTCAAACTTGGTCAACCCTTTCAAATTTTTAAAGCTTCTCACTCAGAATCACTCTTCCAATCAATTCTGAATAACCTGAAAACCAAAACAGACGATTCACATTAGTAATAATGCATCATACAGAACTACTCATGCCCGAGAACTAGCGAGCGAAGTGTAAATGATCAAAACGACTGATCGGGTCGTTACACATTCTTCTGAGAATTATCTTCTGAAACTGGCCTCGAGCAGATCCTTTCTACAAAACTATAACCATGATATTAGTTCAAAATCAACTGCAAACCCCTTGATCCCCTGCTTTCTGAATCTAAATTAAATGCATGCTTATTACATGGATTCTATTCATTCTGTACTAACTTAAGTCATATTGCAATTAGATTTCTGAAACTTGTTTCTGTAGAATAAGGTTTAGTGATCAGTCAGGATGACAACTGACAATTTGAGGAAGATTAAGGTCATTATTAGGATAGTTTACACGGAATAACACATAATTAAGTTTATTTACATCAAGAAGCTCAATTGATTCAATGAAGATGTCAAGCAGTCATTTTGTGCTTGAGCTTGTGATTATTTTGTGCTTGATATCAAGTAGTAGCACTTATTAAGCAACTGACTGCACCCTATTTTTAGTTGTACTAAAAAGGTGCACTTTTTGTTAAAGCTTATTAAGCAGCATGAAGCCGTTATTTGCACCTGTATAGCCCGTTTCATAAAAGTTAGTTCAAAGGCCTTAGGACTTTATAACTAGACGTGTTTCTTTTCTTTTTCATTTTCGTTTTTCAAATATACTTGTTCAACATCTTAAATTTTGTTAGTCCAACAAATTCCATAAGGATAACGGTATTTGTATTTCGTGATTGCACGGTAGAGGTCAAATGATAATTAGGTTTATTTTGTTCGTAACCGTGCAGCCCACTAGTGATATTATTCGCTTTGGGCGTAGGCTCGCACGACCCTGCCTTAAGGACTTAGCGTCCTCGTTACGTTTGCCCCACCACCAGCTCTGACAGGGAGAAATTCAAAAATAACCATATTTACAAGTGGTCATTCAAAAATAGCCACACTTTAAAAAATAATTAAAATTTAGCCACTTTTTATGTAAAGATAAATCTGAATGAAACACTATTAAAAATCCGAAAAATATTCCAGTATATTATATTGAAGTTCCAGCATAATTATACCGGAACTCCAGCATATTATACTGGAGTTCTAGCATAAGTATACTAGAACTCCAACATAATATAATGGAGTTCTAGCATAAGTATACTACAATTCCAGCATAATATACTGGAGTTCCAACAAAGTATATCGGTCCAGTATAATATGCTGGAAGTTCACACAAAGGTGCTCGAATCTCCAGTATATTATGCTGGATCAGTCTCTGTTGCAACAAAATAGTGGCTATTTTTCAATGACTTGACAAATGCTGGCTATTTTGACGGTTGATGGTTATCGTGTAAACAAATTGATTTAAGTTATATATATTGACGTTGTAAAATTAATTTATACTATCACATGAATTTAATTGGTTATACCAGATTATCTTCTACTTTTTGGTTACGATATCATACTTATATATTATGAAAATTAAAGTTACTCGTTTTTATATATCTACTTTATATGATGATATAAAAATTCTATCCGAAATTATAAATCCATCTTTTTCTTAATAAACTTTATAAGAATTGTTGAGTAGATATATCCTAGAATATCGATTAATGAGAGATTTTTTTTAAAAAAAGTATTTACATGAATGCCGATTACGTCTCCGTTATTCGCTAGTCCCCACGTTGCATGTAATGCATGCACGCAGCCGCTATTCTTTCACAAACTGCGCTTTATGCCTTCAACTTCTCCTGGGACGTACAAAAAGAAAATTGTGGGAAAAAATACAAAGCTAATTCTACTCTCTTAACAAAATACTATGTAATTTTATTTTCTATAACATTTTTCGTAAAGGTCGCTAGCTCTAGGGGAAGAATACACGTTTATTTTATGTATTAGACATTTTGGTAGGCGTTTGGACATAAAAATTGTAATTTTGAAAAAAAAAAAATATTTAGAGTTAAGTTGAAAAAATGTATTTGATATTTGAAATTATATTTAGACATGCATTTTATTTTAACAAATATTGTAGCTTTGTGAGGGGGAAATAATATTTTTCTGAAAATTTTTGAAAAAATGGTCAAAAACCACTTTTTGATTTTTGAAAAACTCATTTTCGAAATTTTCAAAAAACTTTCAAAATTTCAGGGACGAACACATTTTTTTTTTTTAAAAACTAAAAAAAAGAAAATTGTTTTATGGACAAACGAGGCCTAATAGACCGGAGAAATAAGTTTCACAATGTCCGCTAATCAGGATATCATTCGAGTTAAGACCAATCCTTTATTCTGTATACCTGCTTTATAAATTTATTTTACCATGTATACTTACTATATTCTAAAATATAATACTGTGTATTGCATATGAGAATATTGTGATATATTTGGTTTGGATACTGTATTCCAAATTAGAATATTGTAGTATGTTTAGTTTGAATATTGCATTCCAAATTAAAAAATTATCATATGATTGGATTGGATACTATATTCCAAACTAGAATATTATAGTATATTTGGTTTGAATATTCTATTCCAACTTATAATACTGCAATGTGTTTTATTAGAATATTGTGGTGTGTTTCTTTTGAATACAGTATTACAAATTAGAATATTATGATATATTCTGTTTGGATACTGTCATCCAAATGAAAATATTGTAGATGTTTAATTTGAATAATGCATTCGAAATTAGAATATTATAGTATATTTTATTTAAATATTGTATTCTTCATTAGAATAATGTGGTATGTTTGGTTTGGATATTGTACTCTTTATAAGAATATTAATTATGGTAAGCTAGGTTCGCGAGATTTTTCAAATTAGAATATTGTGGTAGATTTAGTTTAGATATTATATTTCAAATTAGAATATTATGGTATGTGTTTAGTTTGGAAATTGTACTCTTCATTAGAATATTGTGGTAAGTTAGGTTTGAATTTTTCATATTAGAATATTGTGGTATGTTTATTATGAATATTGTATTCCAAATTAACATACTATGATATGTTTAATTAGAATATTATATGCCAAATTAGAATATTGTGGTAAGGTAGGTTTAGGTTGTATTCTAAAGTAGAATATTGTAATATATTTTAAAATAAAGAAATATAACGTGTAATATTTTTAAAATATTTATGTAATTTCAAAACTTAAGTATATCATGAAAATAAATTTTACAAATGGGCATGTCATGTAACTTCCCCTTTTGAGTTATGGTGGTTTAATTAGTAACTATGAAAGAGTAATATATGATTCACTTATTCTGATAACAAAATCAATTATTTATTCACACATAATGCTAAATGAAATGTCGTCTAAATGTTTCGAAAGTAAAACTTGTTCAATTAGGTCTCATTTGTTTTTTTTAATATTAAAACGTCTGAATCTTGATACACATCTTAATATCAAGATGTGTATTAAGATTAAAACATCTGAATCTGAATACACATCTGAATATATTAAGATGTGTATTAAGATTAAAACATCTGAATCTGAATACACATCTGAATATATTAAGATGTGTATTAAGATCTGAATAGAAATAATTAAGACTTTGATTTTTAACATTTGAATATATAAAATTTATCTTTATTTAAAAATTAATAAACATAAATTCAAATGAAATACTAACCAATCTAATATTCTATCAATAAAATATATAATTTTTTAAAATATGATAGTTGGTGGTGGTGATGGCTAATGGTGAATGCCGACTAGAGACGGTGGTTGGTGGTAGTTGTGGTTGATGATGGTGGTTCATGCTAGTAGCTAGTAGTGATTGGTAGTGATGGAGATTATGATTGAGGATGGTGGTGGTGGGTGGTGATAGTTAATAATGGCGGGTGGCGGTAGTAGTTGTGATTGAGAAATGTGGTGGGTGGGTAGTGGTAGGTTATAATAATGGGCAGTGTCGGATGTGGTTGTTGATGGTGATGGGGTGTCAGTTGTGGTAATTCAGGTGGATGAGTGTTGATTGTGGGTGAGAATGATATATGGTGGTTGGAGTGGTGGAGATAGTGGGTGGTGATGGTCGATAATGGCGGCAACTATGATTGAGGATGATGGTGGCGGGGTGGTAGTGGGGGTGATAGCATAGTGGTAGTTGATAAGCAGGCGGTAGCGAAAGTTAATAATGAATATGTGATAGCATCTTGATGAAATTAAGTCTCTGTTATAGATCTTAATTATACAGACCTATTCAGACCCATTAAGTGGTTGTGAAGTCCAAAAAACAAACACACTTAATGATTAAGATCTGAATAATTAAGATTCAGACTTTAAAAACAAAAGGACTTAATGTATGAGATCTGAATGATTAAGATTCAGACCTCCATTAAGTGCAAACAAATGAGGCCTGGCTTTTAGGAGTAGTTTTAAACTTTTTCGTAGTTTTTTTAATATACAATTTCCACCCAAAATTAAGTAAATATTCTTTTGATTCCAAGCTCATTGGACCTACGTCACACCCCTTTGGGGTGTAACTCTTTCCCGGACTCTACGTGAATGCAAGATACTTTGTGCACCAGGCTACTTTTATTGCAAGCGCCTTTGGAGTGTAACTCTTTCCCAAACCCGACATGAATACAAGATGCTTTGTGCACCGGACTACTCTTATTGCAAGTGCTTTGAAAGATGATTAAATTAACTCTAAGATATATCATTCAACTTACTATGAAAGGACCTATCCTTTTAGGTCGAGTTACCATCAAGAGTTGTTGTGAGTTAGCTGAGATCCTCATCCTTAATCAAAGTCTTGGGTTCGGATAATGAATTTTTGAAATCACTAGTAGCTAGATTGAACGCTTCCCCCTTTAATGGGTGCTACGCAACGTGAATCTAGATTAGTAGACCAGTGAATTTCGGACACAGAATAATAATAATAATTATAAAAAGGGGACTATATTTTAAATAATAAGAAATTATTAATTATACCCCCTATTATATTGCCAAATAATAGCACATGTAACGTAGGGAACTGTCAACAGTAAGAGCAAATATCAAACATAATTTCTGTTTCATTCTCGTGTTTAATTTTATCACGTGAATATGCATATTAGCCACAATACGTTCATTTCCAACAATAAAAATGTTAAATATAACAAAGGAATATTATAAAGCCAAATCACTTGCCTATAATGTTGTAGCCCTATATATGCACTACACTTCATGCCAAAAAGTCAATTAACTGAATAAAAAGATTAGAAAACTGTTTTCTGTGAGGGAACTTTACACCCCCCCCCCCCCCCCCCCC